>JADBJO010002923.1:15000-67500 GCA_016801955.1 Conus betulinus | reverse complement strand
AGCACACACACACACACACACACACACACACACACACACACACACACACACACACACACACACACACACCACACACATACACACACATATACAGGCGCATGCATGCAAACACATTCAAACACACGAGCGCACGCACGCACATATGCACTCAAGCACACAAACACACACGCGCACACACGCATGCAGGTATGCACGCACGCACACAGACATACAGGCGCACGCATGCGTATGCGCATACTTATATGCAAAATGCACACATGTTCGCATGCACACACACACACACACACACACACACACACACACACACACACACACACACACACACACACACACCATACACACACACACATACAGGCGCACGCATGCATATGCGCATACTTGTACATAGAAATGCATCCACGCGCGCACATACACTCACATGTACATACACGTACATACACACGTACTAACACACACACACATTTATATTCATACATTTGCGCACGTACACACGCACACTATTGAAAATGCGCACACATGTGAAGGCAAACAAATACACATAAAACCGTACGCCTGCACGCGCGCTCTCTAACACACACACACACACCACACACACACACACACACACACACACACACACACACACACACACACACACACTATGCGGGCGTGCATGCTTGTACGTTTACAGTCCTACAAATGGAATTGTAAAGCAAAACAAAAAACAAAAAAAACCTTTATTGAAGAGAAATTCGATTGCCTTACGAGGATTTTTCTCCCCTGAAACTATTTTAAATGAAAATGGTTTTGTACTTTGTAGTTCACCTGTTTACAAGGTCTAGATCATATTGAAAATACTAACAATTTGACACTGTTGCAGAATACATGCGAAAAAAAGAAAAAGGTCTCTGAAAAAAAAAAAAGTGATGTTGATTGAGATTAAAAAGAAAGACAGACAGACATACAGCCAGAAAGAAGACATCCCCACCCACCCCCTTCCGGTTTGTTAACAATTCGGGGACCCACTTGATCCGTTATGCAAGTACATAAAACACACACTCTCGCACGCACACACACACGCATACACACACACACACACACACACACACACACACACACACACACACACACACACACGCATACACACACGCGCGCGCGCGCGCAGGCAGATACAGAGACAGAGACAGAGAAAGAGACAGAGACAGAAAAAGAAAGAGAGAGAGAATTGCGTGGTCAGTTGGTGTAACGTCTGTCGTACCCATCAAAAAAGATATGTAATGGAAACGTGTGGATTCTGAACACACATGCAGACACACACATCCTTCTTGCTCAAGGATTTTAAGTGCCTTTTCTCCGAGTCAGTTGTGCAAGAATTTTCAACTTGACTTTACCGGGATAGTTTGGATAGAGCTGACTGTTCTGTAGTCCAAAAAGACCTGCAAGATTTAGGGCAGTAGCAGCACGTGTCGTCTTGGACTGTGTTCATCCTTTGCGTCACCATGGCGACGGTTCTGTTGTTGTTTGTTTGTGGTTTGTTTTTTTGTTTCCCATATGATCTAACTCATCGTTGTCGATCGCCACCTTGTTGGTTTCTTACTCTCCATGGTTCAGCAATTCTGTTGTAATGGTGGAGTAGCACAATCCAGCTTATTTATTAGTTAGTAACTTCAGGGACATGTGCTTCTTTCACTTCTCGGCGAATCAGAGCCGGCTCCCAATGTTCGGCGAGGTTGTCGACAGCGCAGTCTAGTACACTGGTGTATGTGGCATATATATAGCTATCACCCAGTCCATCTTCCTGTTACTTCTGACTGTTCTGTCCGGAGAGAAACGTTCGTGTCCTCGGCACCCCAGGGTTGTCCCATGTTCGGGGGATCAGTGGCTGCCCTGTTGTGGCCTTTCTCTCTGACTCGGTGTGGCGAGAGGCCTGGTTGAGAGGCCAGGACTCTCTGGCTCCTGCCGTTTTCTACCTGACGGCGTCTTCACCAAAGCATGCAACGAGTGGTGACGACGCTGGTCGAGGAGCCAGGTTTCTCTGCTTCCTGCCGGTTTCTCTGTCTGATGACTTATCTGCCCTGGGTACCGGTTTCTTTAGGCCTATCCGTTTTAGACCCCTTTTGTGTTGCCCAGGTCCATTGCGTCATCAATGGCCCGAGGTTAGTCCTTTTTGTGTGCATAGGTCCAGAAGATCTTCAATGGGCCATGATTTGTCTCTTTTTTATGATATAAATCCAGATCACTCCTTTCTGTGTGGCATAGATCTTTAAGGTCGTAACGACTCAATATTTCTCCCTTCTATATCACATAGGTTCGTATGGTCAACAATGGCTTAGGTTAGTCCTTTTAGTGTGTCAATGGTCATCTGGTCACCATAGTAGCCCAAGATTTATCCTTTTTTCTGTAGCATAGATCCATTAGGTCATTAGTGGCCCAAGGTTTGTCCTTTTCGTGGGGCATAGATCCATTAGGTCAGTGGCCAAGTTTGTCCTTTCCGTGTGGCATAGATCCATTAGGTCAGTGGCCCAGTTTGTCCTTTCCGTGTGGCATAGATCCATCAGGTCAGTGCCCAAGCTTGTCCTTTCCGTGTGGCATAGATCCATCAGGTCAGTGCCCAAGCTGTCCTTTCCGTGTGGCATAGATCCATCAGGTCAGTGCCCAAGCTTGTCCTTTCCGTGTGGCATAGATCCATCAGGTCAGTGCCCAAGCTTGTCCTTTCCGTGTGGCATAGATCCATCAGGTCAGTGCCCAAGCTTGTCCTTTCCGTGTGGCGTAGATCAGTTAGGTCTGTGGATAATGTGTTGCAAGTTGATTACTAATCTCTTCCACCTTTCCTCGTGTGTAAAATGGACGAATGTTCCATTTAAAAATGAGGACAGTCATAGGGTGCGATTCCATTCGCCTGTTTACAGTATGATTACGGCGAAAATCGTGTTGGAAGAAATGAAGAAGGCATGATTCCATTTGTCCGTGAACGGATACGGCAATGGCTGTGGCTACGGATACGTTTATTTTGACTGGAGCATGTACCGATCGATCGATGTGGTAACGGACGGGGGTAAACGGACTGCTATGTATATTGTTCTCATCATTTCTCGCGACGTTCTGTTCCGTTTCTATACCGGACTGTCACACAAAAACTTGGTGAAGAACCATGCCCAAGACGAATATAAACCCGCGACAGCTACGATAGAACTTATGGAACTGGTCATAGAAAAACATGGCTTTAGTTTACTATAGCTCGGAGCAACCCAGCGATGCATGGCCCATCTATATAGAACAAAATGAGACAGCACATCCGCAGCCATGGGAATGGGTTTGCGTGAGCTTTGCCGGACACTGTAACGGATGTGTAGCCGTAACCGTAAACAAATAAATGGGACGGTACTTTTACTTGGGAAATCAAATAGCTTATACCATCTGTCGCTGGTTCAAATCTCTCTTTAACTTTCCGTTTCTTTTGCTGTCTCATCCGCCACACTGCTGATTCGGTGAAGGGGTGGGTGGGTAACGGGATGCCCCATGTAGGGGCACCACATTTATCCAACGACTGTTCCCAATAATTTGGAAATACTGGCGAGTCTGACACGAATTTAGACGGACGAGGCGAGGAAATGGAACACTGGTCATTACAATAACAGAGAGCGAAGGGCTACAGCATTTGAGATTTGTATGCGATGATTGGTGACAGGGAGATGAAGACGACCCTCGAGGTTTGAGTCTGAATGGGTTGCGCTGTAAGATTCCTTTCGTGACAAAGCCACATTCGCCGTGTATCATTTTAACTTACAGAAAAACATCATTTTAGTAGTATACCTGCCACATATGAATGTAGTAATATCATTTTGTGTGATTGATCTTCGGTCTCTCGGATGCAAACCAACGAAATATTAGCGTTCAGATATGAATTGAATTGAAAGATACCATCACAGCATAGTGTTTTTGTGTGTGATTCCTTTGTCGCTATGTAGGCTAAACGTCAGTTCTGGCAACAACCACGCCCGAGAGATACGGATACCTTTAGTGTTGTCAGGAGTCATGAACAACACTGTCACAGAAGTATTCACATAGTAAGTGGAGCTGTCAGTTCCTTTCTGTACAGTTGAGCCCTTAGCGGACTTCACGCTAGGCACGAGCCGAAAGGGTTTGAAAACTTTCGCAACGGAATGCTCCAATGGCACTGAATCCAGCACTGACTCCCCAGTGTCATCCTGCTGCCCGTGACGCGAACCAAGGCACCGTGGCGTCTGTTATTGGTCTTCATGGAAGGAAACCTTTGTAACCTTAGAATTTTTGAACTAGCATTTGTGAGTAGTGCCAGCGAATGAAAATACAGTATAGAAGAAGAAATTTTAATGACAGTAAGTCTTCATCTAGTGGGGAAAAAAAATCTGGATGTCACGGCAAAACAATATTTATACGGAAATGCATACGAGGCGCAGAGAGAGAGAGAGAGAGAGAGAGAGAGGAGAGAGAGAGAGAGAGAGCGCTTTGCTTTTTTTTTCTCCCATTTTTTAAAAATGTATAACAACAAATTCAAAAATACGGTTTGCATGGAAGCAGTCAAATTAAAAACACCAACAGCATCAGCCTTCACACTATGTTAATTCTCTGGAAGTCTCGCACGTTGGTATTCAAAGAAATAAAACAGATGAAAGTGCTTGTCAGCCGGACCCCACATAACATGTTGACTGCACTTTTATAGCTTTTAAAAATCATTTTTTTTTTTAACCGATCTGACTAGGGATTTGGCCTCCGGGATAAGATGAATGCTGCTTATGAGGCGTATGGTCGTATGAAATGACATGAAATAGGCCTATGTAAGGCGTCGTAGCGTGGTACTATCTCTTTTTATGTTTAATTACTTGTACCGGAAAATTCGGTCGTTTAACAGCGCGCGCATGTGTGTGACTGTGTGTGTGTGGTAGGGAGTGGGTAGCAGAGGGACGAGTATGGGTGTACCTGCAGCCAGCCACCGCACTGTGTGCGTGTGTTTTTAGTGTGTGTTGATGTACGTTACTGTATGTTTCTGCTACTTTGCGTATATTAGTGTGTGTATGTGTGTGTGCGTGCACGCGCGCCCGCATGTGTGTGTGTGTGTGCGTGCATGCCGGCGTGCGCGTGTGTGTGCGAGCAAGTATGCAAGCGTGCGTGTGTGTGTGTGTGTGTGTGTGTGTGTGTGTGTGTGTGTGTGTGTGTGTTTGTGCGATCGTGTGCGCGCAAGCGCGAGCACGTGTGTGTTGTGTGTACACCTACCTGCCCGCGGCCTGTGTGTGTGTGTGTGTGTGTGTGTGTGTGTGTGTGTGTGTGTGTGTGTGTGTGTGCGCGCGCGCGCGCGCGGGCGCGTGTGTGTGTGTGTGTGTGTGTGTGTGTGTGTGTGTGTGTGTGTGTGTGTGTGCGCGCGCCCCCCCCCCCCCCCCCCCCTCCTTCCATCCTTCCATCTCTCCCGTTCTGTCTGTCCGTCAGCTCGAGTCTGCTTACCTATTGCTTCCAATGTGTTTGCCTGTTCGCGAGTATGTTTGTGTGTTTACATATCTGCCTACTTATTGTTGCGAGCGCGCGCACATGTATCGTCTCATCCGAAGGATTAACATGGGGTCTAATGGAGACTGAAAAACACTGAAACAGCCTTACATATGAAACACCAAACAGCAAGCCTAGAATCCTTTGCGAGACCCGAAAGATTGTTACGGTCAATGGAAGTTTAACAGAGAGACTAAAATAAGCTTAAAACGACAGCAGCAAACCTCTTATTTGAAACACCAAGCTAGGAACCTAGAATCCTTTGCGAGACTGAAACTACGGGTCTAGCAAATCCGCAATTAAACCAAAGTCCAAAACTCCCAAAGTAGATTAAAGCACAGACCAAAAAAATCCAGGAGACTCCTGTAGGAGATACAAATCACAGACCAAAATCCAGAAGGTCAAACCATAGACCAAAAATTTCCGTTGTAGACTAAAACAACAGAGTAAGAATCCCACAGGAGACTCAAACCACATACCAAAAATCCTGTCGGAGAATCAAACCGTAGAGCTAAAAATCCTGTCGTTGAAGACTCAAATTACAGGCCAAAAATCCTGTACGAGACTAAACTCTCAGACCAAAAATTCCGAAGGCGACTTAAACCACCGAGCAATATTGTACAGGAGTGCCAAACCAAAGTTCCAAGATTCTGTGCAACTCGAGCTAGGGATCTAGGATCAGTGTCATACTCATTTCCACATCTAGTGCCCTGTGTAATGCTTAAACAAGAATCTAGGACCCTGTTCGAGAATAATGCACCGATATAATGCCTGTATAGTACAGAGAAGCCACGAAAACAAGATAATAAAATTTGAGGGTCAGCTGGCGGATCTAGATTCCTGTATGAGAACCAATTAAACCACCGACCTTGGGTCCTTCGTGATAGCCAGGTCACGGATCTCAGATCCAGTTCGAAACTACCTGTGAAGGATCCTGTGGGAGACTCAAACCACGGATGTACGATTATGTGTTATATTCTGAATACAGGTTCATCAGATGAAGAGGACAGTGTGAAGCACCAAAAAATGAATAGCTGGATTTCGGCCTTAGGAAAAAAAAAAAAATCACCGCCTTAGGTGCTCCATTGATCCGATAACTGATGCTACAAAAAAAAAAAAAAAAAAAAAAAAAAAAAAAAAGGTTCAGAATCCTACGTTGAATCCAAGCCATGGAACTAAAATCAAAGTTGGAGACAAAACTGTAGGATCCTGTGCGATATTCAAACTAGAGACATGGATTCCCGTGCGAGACCCAGATTTAAGATTTTGAGCTAGACTCGAATTTAGAATCATTAATCTTATACGAAAAAAATCAAACGATGGATCTAAGTTGATTGAAACTCCTGATATCCACGGTTTTGTGCAAGACAAAGGTTCTGGGATCTCAGGCTTGACTTAGACCACTAATCCTGAATCCTGAACAAGGTTAAGGATATAGGATTTTTGTGCTTGACTCAAACTTCCAATCCATGATCCTGTTCAAGACACAATGGTTGTAGGATCTCGTTCTTGACTCAGACCACTACGGTCTGTAATTTGAATCTTCAACAGCAGTGTACCAGACTCAAAGAACTGATCCAGGATCTTATAAAGAGATTTAGGATCTAGTGTTTGAATCATCCACTGACCCAGCTTCCTGTACAAGGCTAGGGATCTAGAATCTTGTGCTCAAACCACTGATCCAGGATCCTGTACAAGGCTAGGGATCTATAATCTTGTGCTCGACTTAAACCACTGATCCAGGATTCTGTACAAGACTAGGAATCAAGGATGTTATGATGTTAGACTCAAACACACATACCCAGGATTATGTACAAAATATATGGATCTCTAGGATCTTATGCTTGACCCAAATAACTGATTCAGGATCTATACAAGATAAGAGATATAGGGTCTTGTGTTAGACTCTGATCCAGAATCCCAATACAAGAGATCTAGGATATTATGCTTGACTCAACCACTGATCTAGTACCCCACAAGGCTAGGAGCCAGAATCTGGTGCTCGACTCAAAGCACTTAAATAGTTTCTTGTACAAGACTAGGAATATTGGATCGTGCGCTAGACTTGAATGGCTGATCTGAGATCCTATACATGACTAAGAATATAGGATCCTGTGCTTGACTGAAACCACTGATCCAGGATCCCATACACAATCTGGTGCAACAACCACCAAAACAAGTGTAACTCTAAAGAACGATCAACACTTATGATCTGATGCAAAACCCAGTGAACAGATCTAGGGTCCTAGCAAGACCCAGACCACAGATCTATGGTCTTGTGAGAGAATCAGTCTACAGATCTAGGATCACATGCAACACTCAAACAGTGGATGAAAGATCCCACACAAGAATAAATCTACGCATTCAGGACTCACAAACCATGGATGAAGGATACAATACTAGAAGCGATCGACGGGTTTTGAATCCTCTGCAAGACTCAAATGAAGGGTCTAGGATCCTCATAGATCCAATGTACAGATATAGGATCCTGAGCGAGAATCAAACTACGGATCTAGGATCTCGAACGAGACTCAGATCACGGTTATGTGATCTGAATGACAGTAGAAGCCCGACGAGACCGAAGTTATCTCGCTACCTAGACAGGTGCCATTCTAAATAGTGTCATTCGCCAGTGCTGGCTGAGAGAGAAGTAAAAGTGTTGGAGACTACTGGCATTAGCTTCAAAATCAGTAATTCTTTAAAGAAAATTTCAAATTTTGTCCTATAATTATTGTTTTTACGTGATGAATGACTGGTGTGTGTGTGTGTGTGTTTGTGTGTGTGTGTGTGTGTGTGTGTGTGTGTGTGTGTGTGTGTGTGCGCGCGCGCGTGCGTGTGATGCGTGCGTGAGTGCATGCGTGCATGTGAGTGTGTGTGTGTGGAGATAATCAAGTTGATGCCAAAATAGGCCTAGTGTTGCCTGCTTTTGATGCTGTTTAGGTTATTGGAGACAGTGTCAGAAGAAAGAAAACAATAGTTAATTTGTCCTAAGGACCATGGTAAGCATGTGTAATGAAATGGGGAAATATGGTATTGATGATTGTTTTTTTTTTTCCTTTTTACTTAATCTATGTATTAAAAAAAAACACTTTGTGAGCATGCACACTAGTCATTCTGTATTCCCACGGTTTATTATTAGAGTAGAGAGCAGGCTGATTTTATTAACATGAAATCAATAATTAGCAAGTTAACTCGGTAGAATGAGGTGGAGCTGGCTGGAGCTGGCTGACTCGAGTCTTTTTACTCCTCCTTCTTTTCATCTTATTCCCCCGCTCTCCTCCTCCATTCCTAATTTCTTCCTTCTCTGTCTTCTCCCGCTATTTTTTCCTTCCTTCACCTCTTTTTTTTTTCATCACCACCCTTTTTTTTTCCCCTTATTTCTTCATCTTCCTCCCCCCCCCCCCCCCCCCCCCCCCCCCCCCCCCCCCCCCCCCCCCCTCCCCCCATCCTCTTCCCTCATCCTCTTCTTCTCTTTTCTTTCTACTTTTCTGTTTTTTTAAAGGGTTGTGTGAATGAATGACTTGTGAGTTGACTTCAACGCGGTGACAGCACTGATATGGTCCGTTGTGGTTGGCAGGGCTATAAGCAACATTACGTTACGTTACCTTCTACTTTTTCAACCTCTACTTTTTTATTCATGGGATTTGCTCTTGTCCTTCACACTCCTTCATCCTACTTCGTCCTCTTATCCTGATACTTTCTCCTGCACCCTCACCTTCTGATGCTCTTCATTCCTCCTCTTTACTCCTCTGACTTATTATTCTTTTTCACCCCCTCCCCCCTCCTCTCCTCAGTCACATCGTGCTCCTCCTATTCAGCTTCTCTCACTCCCACCTAGATATTTTTTTCTTCTTTTTCTGGCCAATGTCTACCCTTTCGTAATTATCTTATCTTATTTGCATCTTCACTTCTCCTCCAGCACAATTTTCAGGGTTCTCGATCTCCCCCCCTCCCCCCCCCCCCCCCCCCTTTTTTTGTTGTTGTTGTTGTTGTTGTTGTTGTTGTTTGTTTTTCTCTTCCTCTTCTCTCTTTAGGTAGCCATATTTCGTTCTTAGAGACCGAGAATGCTGGGCGAGTTCTGCCTAAACTGGTGTCTCCATGATCATCTTGAAAGAGGACACTGAGTAGGCTGCGAGTGTTTGCATATCGGTGTCTGAACACGTATTCAAAGTCCTAGCAGTTCTAGCGATAGCCTTTATCTAATGAGTTTGGTGCGTATATGACGAGGGAATAATGTACTGAAAGGACACGTAAAAGGCAAGTTAGAAAAAATCGTCTGTACTATATCTTCAGGCTATTCCAAGACACAGAAGGCGACACCACTGAGTGGTACAGACCGCATCTCAGTTGTCATCTCTGACGCTTTGCTCCCGAAAGCAGGACCGTGACAATGACGTCCAATTCGCCCTCTCTAGAAGTGGTGGACATCGAAGAACTGGTGAGAGAAAGCGCCAAAGAACTCCTGGACCAGGACGCAAGAAGCGAGCAGACTTGGACCACCCCGAAGTTGTGTGGGACAGGTGAGTGCAATTATTGATTTCGTATCCCCAGCAGTTAAATAACAACGTCTCAACAAGTAGGACTTCATGTTCATTACATGAACAGTTGTCAATGGGCTTATGCTTTCGAGATCTTTGTCATAACTGAGTGGCAGAATTCACTTTGCTAAGTGGTAAGTATAGCTTTACAGATGTGTCACACTTACTGCAGCACATATAAAGTGCACTGATCAAGAAGTTAAAAAAAAAAGCCTTCAAAAAATATCCCCACCCTTCTTCCTCTTCCTCTCATCCTTCATTCTGGTGAGCGGGTAATCTCCCACAATGCATGGATCGCATTTTTTTTTTTTCACACAAATCTTTCTATGACAATTGTCCCTCAATATGTTTACAAACATGATGTTAAAAGAAATCTCAGTGCACAGGTTTATCTTATGTTATGACGTAGCAATGATCGAATGCACCAGGCTGGGGAAAAAAAATCAACGTTTACGAAATGTGAGTTGGTGACAAGCATAACAGCCAAGATAACAAATACAGATGACGATGGTGATGATGCGCAAGAATGAATTACGTCACTGCTCCATCAGATTGTATATTACGCACGGCGAGACGGAATATGTGGACGCACGCCGCTCACCCAAACCTACGGCGCACGTGCTATTCACTGCCAACTTCAGCAATGACACGCCGGACAAGCAGCGCTACAAGCTAAGGACAGAACGCCGCACCAAGTCCACCTGTAACATCGCTCTCCAAAGGACCTACACCGTCGGAGCCAGCGTCGAGATCAAGGTGAGGGGGGGGGAGGGGGGGAGGGGGATGGTGTGTTTTTTAAATCTTGTCGTTAAGTAAAAAAAAAATCAAAAGAGACCTCTCTCTCTCTCTCTCTCTCTCTCTCTCTCTCTCTCTCTCTCTCTCTCTTATTATTACATCATGTTTCACAGAAACTACAAATACTGACCAGGCCTGATGTATGGTCATGGATGATACGAGAAAAGATTGGGCTGCGGAGGCAAGAGATCAAGCTATATTACTAAAGATCAAGGCTGCATAGAATTACAAAAAAAAATAAGGCAAAGTCCTGTTGCAGTGGCCTCTGCCTTCCCATCTTTCCATACAGGGGAGTCGTTACTCAGTAGACACTTGTCTCCACAGAAAGAGTGAGACGGGGGGGGGGGGGGGGGGGGGGGGGGGGGGGGGGGGGGAGCCTCCCATATAGGATTTTGAGAGAGAGAAAATGTGCCCATCTAATGAATTTCAAATTTTGGTTGTAATTATTTTAGATCAAAATCAAGATCCCATCTTTCCATACAGCCTTCCCATTTTTCAGTCGTGATGGCCTTCTTGATCTCAGCCTTTGAAGGTTTGTCACAGCTGATGGGCAGTTCTGTCACTGCGGGTGGGATGTCTGGTGGAGGGGCAGGGGCAGGGCGGTTCAGCAGCTCCTTGAAGTGTTCTGCCCATTGTTTCAGCTGTTCCTTGGTTGTTGTCAGTGGGTTTCCATTCTTGTCCCTCACTGGCTTGTCTGTCTGCTGGAACTTGCCCATCAGCTTCTTGGTCACCAGGTACAGGTCCTTCAGGTTCCCCTGTCCGGCTGCTGCCTCTGCTTGACTGGCCAGGTCGTCAAAGTACTCCCTCTTGTCCTTCTTGATGCTCCTCTTTACTTCTCTGTTCGCTGCTGTGTGCTCTTCCTGTGCCTTTGCCTTAGCTGCTCTTGTTCGGCTCGTGTTCAGCGTAGTTTTTCTTCTCTCTCCTTGTTTCCAGCTTGTGGATGGTGTCGGCAAGATCCATTCCTTGTGCTGGGTCTTCTTCTTGCCAAGGATCTCTTCACATGTGTCGTGCCAGAGCTTCTTACAGTGTCCCCACTGTGTCTCGATGTCCACCTCACCATCTTCTATCAGCTCTTGTAGCGGCTGGAACCTGTTGGAAAGGCTGATCTGGAATGCTGCTTGTGTGTCTCTGTTTCTGAGCAGTCCAACATTGTACCTCATCCATGTGTTGTTGACACTGGTGAATCTCTTGAGGCAAAGTCTCACTGTTGTTAAAAGAAGGTGGTGGTCTGACGACACGTGTCAGCACCTCTAATCACTCATACATCCCGCCATGATCCCCTGAACTTGCGGCTAATGCAGATGTGGTCAATCTGGTTCTCTGTGACGTGATTCGGGGATCTCCATGTGGCCTTGTGGATGCGCTTGTGTGGGAAGATGCTTCCTCCTATCACCAGCTGGTTCAGGCGCACAGGTCTGCAAAGCGCTCACCATTCTCGTTCATCTGTCCCAGTCCGTGTGTCCCCATGATGCCCTCATAGCCTGTGATGTCCATTCCAATCTTGGCGTTGAAATCTCCCATCAGTATGGTTATGTCCTTTGCTCCTCTTTGTCTATCACTGTCCGTAGTTGCTGATAGAAGTCATCTTTCTTCTCTTCTTCTGCATCATTGGTGGGAGCATAGCACTGGATGATGTTCTGCCTGATGTCATTCGTCTTCGTGGTAAACATGGCTGTGATGATGCGGGAATTGACAGGTTCCCATCCGATGAGTGCCCCCTGTGCCTCCGGTGCCAGCATCAGGGCCACACCCTCAGTGTAGGGGGCTCCATCCTCTGAGTGTCCCGAGTACAGCAGCTGTTCTCCAGATGAAAGTCTCAGCTGTCCTGACTGTAGCCACCTTGTCTCACTCAGTCCTAGCACTCCGATCTTGTAGTTTTTCATCTCTCTTGCAACTTGGATGGTTTTCCCGTTTTGTACATCATCCTGATGTTCCATGTGGCTGCTCTCATCATTGTCCTGGGTGTTAGAAGGGGAGTCAGCCTTGCTGCTTCCTTTCGGCTTTCACTGCACCATGTCATAAGTCTCTGGGGATGGAGACCCTTCCTTCCCAGGTGAATGTTTTGGTTCATTGTCGTTGATGCTTCTGTAACTGGTCTTTTTTACAGGTAGGGGTGTTAGCCCTACGCAAACCTCTTTATTCTCGAGGCGAGGTGGTCCTGCCTTAGTCGCCTCTTACGACATGCATGGCAGGCAGTGGGTCTATTCTATGCCTAACCCACAGGGCTACACACAACACACAACAGGGCAGAGTAATTGTAACAGGTCCTGCAACGTTGTCCATCTAGGAAATCCTTGGTCTGCTCCAAGGACATTCACCTGCCCCTGTACCCTGCAGAATGATCTTGGACACAGAGTCATGGAAGGACAGGGCTACCAGGCAATTTACTGTCCTTTCAGGGCTTCCTGCTTTGCTGACGTTTAAAGGGTTAATGGTTTGATTCATTCTGTTTTCAGTTTGTATGGGGTATTTTCACCCCATTTTGACATTTCAAAGGTTGAAAAAATCAAATACCATGCACAAGCAGTGAGAAGCAGATTTACAACAATTTATTCTTGTGAAGTAGTTGTACAAATAGGCATCTTGTTATCATGTCTGTTCAAGTTTAAAGGGGTAAATTTGAGCTCTGAAGCCTGAAGTATGCACATAGTGTGCATCATCGGAAGCCTTGCTTCAGCAAAAGGATGGAGAGATTCATGCGTTTACTTGCTTGCCACATAAAGTAATTTATCTTATATCACTTCCAGGAGATGTGGAAAATCCATCTGAAACATTTAGTTCTGAGCATCTGGATTTGACAGTTGTCACATCTACAGAGAAGGATCGATATCACCAGTGACCTGTGGAGGTCTAACTTCAGTGGGAAGCGCGTAGACCTGACTTTGTGGATGGTTTTGATTCTTGTCAGGGCTGAATTAGTCAGGATGAGCCTGCATTGAGCTGCAGCCCTTGTTCAAAGCAGATTTGATCTCCGTCGTACATCGTCTTAAAATTCTACGTGTCACACATTGTAGGCCTCCGATGACACATTTCTTTTTGTATTGGAATAAATCCTTGCTGTATGTCATAGGTCTCCATGGACCCGTGCTTTTGTTTTAGGACTAAAGCCACGCTATATATCATATGTCCCCAGTGACCCATGCTTTTGTTTTAGGACTAAAGCCACGCTATATATCATATGTCGCCAGTGACCCATAGTTTTACTGAAGGAGTAAAAAAGCCTTATGGTGGATTTGGTTTTGTTTACACTTTTGTTACTTGCGTTTTTTTTTTTTGTAACAGATGTAGATCCAAAGCTTCAAAACTGACATACTTATTAACATTCAGTCATGACTATGGGTCATTTGATACCCATGATACATGTTAGTAGTTGAGGTACTTGAAGCTGTCCACTTCCTGCAGGATCTGTCCATTCAGCATAATGCAAACAGACCAAAATGTCTGGAACTGCTGTGCAAGGTTTTTTCCTTTCCTCTTAGCAGACTTACGCTTTGTATGTATTCAAAGCTTTATTAGTCTTATAGCCTGTGAGGTCTTCAAGTTCACCTTTGTTGCCTACCAACAGATTGTGTACAGTGTGTGTGTGTGTGTGTGTGTGTGTGTGTGTGTAATGGGGGAGAGGGGGGATGGGGGATGGGTCAAAGCTTTCCATCAGTTATGCCAGTCTATTCAGTTGTGCGGCTGATGCTCCCACGCTCTATAAAACATTGGCTGCCGAAAGGTCTCCCTCACATTGATTATTAAAGTGTCAAAGTCCAACACGTTTTCTGCGCTATATTCTGCGAGACATTTAGGCCTATTCTGTGAAAGGACATCCCCGAATCCTTAAAGGATGCGTTGAAATATAAGTAAGTATATTTGTACAATCTGACCCTTTACTGTAGTCACTATTGTAAATATTATTGCGTTATTTGCAGCACACCATTAGACAAAACTTAACAAACCTATCGTTGAATTGAATTAAGAATGTGATCAGATGAACATGGAAAGAATCCCCACCCCCTGCAAAAGGAGAGCATTTAAGGTGGATCATATCAGGTATTGAGAATTCCCTGAAATACTGAAACAGTGCGCAGAGTGGCAGACTAGCTGGCGCATCTGTGTGTGTATGCACATTGATGGGTTGGAGGGGGACGGGGATGGGTCAAGCTTTCCATGCAAATTATGTCAATCATTCTGGTTGTGCAGCTGACGCCCCCAACCCAATCATTGAAGCCAATGCAGGGTTTCATGGGGAGCTGTCCATGTGCAAAGGAGTGAACGAGACGTTCGAGAGCAAGAGTTGTCCTGGAGCGTGGACAATGAGATCGAGGTCCCGTCTGGTCACGTCACCAAGGCTGACCTGGTCATCAAGGTCTAGTACAGGAATGCGTGCGTGAGGGGGTGCATGTGTGTGTGTGTGTGTGTGTGTGTGTGAGAGAGAGAGAGAGAGAAAGTGTGACACACACATAGACTGACAGATGCTTGAAAGTGTACATGATTGTGTGTACTAGAGAATGACGGACTGCTTTTTTCATTGGACACTGGTTTGATGCGTTCAGTGCCCTCTCTTGAAGACATGTAAGCTCACAAACACACACGCATGAAGACACAAGTGCATTGTGCATGTGCAAAGGTATGTGTGCGTATGTATCCATATATCAACCCCCCAACCCTCCTCGCTAAATATCTATGAGGTGCAGATGGTCCATTGTAACAGAGAAATGACAGTCACGCAGCTGATAACCCATTTAAAACAAACATGAAAAAAGCAGTAAATGATGTAAAACAGCAGGACTTGCATCAGCAAGGCCATTTTTACATGTGAATTTCAACCATATACAGCCAAAAACATTAATGGTTTCAAAGCGAGGTGACTGCAATCAGAAATTGAATCAAAATTAAAAGAAAAATTACTGCTACTGCCAAACTGAAGAACAAACAAATTATAAAGCTAACACTAAGCGTTTCAACCTCTTTGGTCTTCTTCAGGGAAGACAAAGTCAAGACAATGAAAACAAAGGAAAAAGTCATTTACCACCTCCATTGCAGCCAGTTTGAGGAGACAAGTGACTTTGTTTGTCCTTTGTTTTCATTGCCTTGACCGTTGTCTTCCCTGAAGACCAAAGAGGTCAAAATGCATAGCATTTGTTATGCAGTTTGTTCTTTTAAGGTACAGTAATTCTTCTTTTAATTTTGCAAAACTGTAAAAATGGATTTATTTCAAAATCACTTGCCATTAGCTTACACACTGGAGTGACAGTTCCAGTCTATCACTCATCTCTTAACCCTGTAACATCGAGCACAGTGGAACAGACATTGTTTTGGTCCTGTCTGTCCATCTGCCTGCACATGAAACCCAGGAACTCCTCAATGTCAGTCTCCTGAGATCCTCAAAAACCAGAAGCTAGTCTTTATAAGATACAAATCCAGTATGGGCAAAGAGAAAAATATATGGGGCTTACCAGGTGAAGAGCACGTGCCTGAGTCAAAACAGGCATGATTGAACACCATCAAAGTGACTCAGCAGCAGTGCAGAGTCTACTCCGATGGGTTGCCTCATGACAACCTGATACTGATTTCTCCCTACGGACCGACATGCTGTAGCTGTGCCTTAAGAGTCTTGGGTGTGGCCATGTGTGGAGGAGATAGAATGACACCATGGGCATTGTGGGAATTATGTTAATGAAGGGGACACAGAGAATGAGACAGTAAACAAAACCAAACAAAAACAACAAAACCAAACAAAGAAAAGAAAAACAAAAAAAAAGAGGAGGAGAAAAAAAACATGTTCAAATAGAGGGAGTGTTTATTCAGGGGATTTTTACTGGGTAACTCAAAACGCTCAGAATTCCCCGGGATTGATTGTAAGGAAGAGTCCAGTAGTAATTATTTTTACTGGGTAACTCAAAACGCTCAGAATTCCACGGGATTGATTGTAAGGAAGAGTCCAGTAGTAATTATTTTTGCTGGGTAACTCAAAACGCTCAGAATTCCATGGGATTGATTGTGAGGAAGAGTCCAGTAGTAATTAACATTATGATGCCTACAGATGCAAAAAATGAAATGCTGAAGGTGGAAAATAGCTTCAACAGCAAATGAGATTTGGTAGTTCTGTCAGTCTGTGTGTCTGCAAGGTAATTCCAAACCAGCTGGGTAAATCTTCATCCAATTTGACAAAGTTGATTGTAGATGATCACACACACACACACACACACACACACCACACACACACACACACACACACAAACACCTCAGTATTTGCCACTTCAGTCATTTTGTGTAGTATACAGAAATTTCCCCCCCCCATCAAATTTAAAGTAAGTTCTCTCTCATGATTTACGGAAAAGAAAAAAAAAAGTGTGTGTGTGTGTGTGGGTGGGGGGGGGGGGGGTTCTTTATGAGACATGAATATACCAAAGGATATCAGCTTAAATCTCTCTTTGAAATTGGTTGGTCTTTCTCAAACGATGCATGAATGCTGAAAGTATTTCAAGTAAAACGTTGCTTTGGAAAGTATCAGTCTTTGTGGACCCATGAAGCATGAGGAAGGTTAAACACGATCCAGAGAGAAATTTAAGTCTGCTTCATTTTGTGTTCTTTTTAGCCCACATGAAAGTCACATCAGGGCTCTTGTTCAAATCATCCATTGACATTTTTTGTGTTGGTAATTTCCGTCACACCAGTGTCCGTTCTTTTAAGATTTGTATCTTTGTTTTATCTTCCCACAATGACATACTGTTATTTTCATGGCAGGAAGATGAATTTGATGGGGAATTCAACATCACGACTCACTTTGAGGGGAAAGTGGCCGTGGTCTTCGAAACCAAGAAACATGAGCACGTCATGACAGTGGTACGTGACATCAAGAACATCTTGAAGAAAAAGGATGGCTTCAAAACAGATGATGAAGGCGGGCATTTTTCATCACACGAGGAAAGTGCAAGTGCCGATTCGGAATTGAGCAGAACGTTTTGCTGAAGCAATCCGAGCTTCCTGTAAATTGATCAGTGAAAGACAGAAGGTTCGACAGTACTGTGGGTATGTGAACCAGAGAGGCTGATGCGTGGAATATAAGCTGTAGAATTTCTCACATGTGGTTATGCAAAATTCTACAAAACTAATGCTGACTGTGATGTACGGACTGGGCACATGGTTGTGGCGTCTTTACTATTGCAAGCAATAGGACTAACAGCTTATTCAATTTACATTCTGAACACAGGTTTAAGTGTGTAAGAACACATGCACACATACAGAGACATGTACATTAACAAATGCTTCTATTTGACAGCAGCAGCGTACCTGGCAAATGACTGACAAGTTGAGAAGTAGGAGAAAAAAAAAAGAAAGTAGCAATATAGCATAACTTTTTAAAATTAAAAATACTCGACATTCCCATAATCAGGATACTTTTATCAGCAGTGAGTGCATACAGATTTCCTGTGTAATTCTGCAATAAGTTGATTTAAGTACACTAAATTGAACCAGCCTATTTTATGTTTTAAGATGATTTTGTACTGCGTATGTTTGGTTGCTTGTAGGATGATTTTGCTGCAACATTTCCTTTGTAGTGCAAATTTCTTACCCTTGTCAGAGTGTGGATATACATAATTGTGTGAGCTTACTTGTATGCAAATTTTACTCCATTAAGATTTGTTTGTGCCATCAAAGGCATAAGGCACAATGATTTCCCCCCCCCCCCCCCCCCCCTTTGTCTAGCTGTGAAAAAGTATTTTCAAGATAATTGTAATTATTCAAAGGATGTTTTCCATACAGAAACACAGAAATATGTTGCTGTTGTCAAAGAGAAAAGTGAGAGTGTGTTTACAAGTGTGCATGTGCATGTATGTAAGGTGTAGAAAAACAGTAAGGTTATGAAACTTGTATTTTTGGAAAAGGAGGAGAGGGGGGGAGGGGGGAGTGGCGGGCAAATAGTGTAGTGGAGTCTGACTTCTCAGCTTACTTTCTGAAAAATATATGAGAATAGGAGATAGTTTTGCAACATCTTGTGCAGCATATAATGTCTTATGCACACCAAGACACATGCATTCTCTCTCTTCAATTTTCACATCCCTGTCTTTTGTGAAAGATAGGTTGCTGCTTGCAGTTATCACAGTTTTCTCTTTGATGATATCATGTTGCCTTAAATCACATGAACTGGAAAACTTTTCACTGTATTGTTTAGAGTTACGATCGCTTAAAAAGGTAAGGCATTTATCAGCTTGGGTTGAAGAAGTTGTGCCCTCACTTTTGTGGTTTCATACATAACTATATTATGTGCATGTATGAATGTATTTGTCCATTAGTATGTGTGCTTATGTATATGTGCTACAAGAAGCACATCTGTGTATGTAAAAAGAACACCTCACACACACACACACACACACACACACACACACACAGCAGCAGATTATCATTCAACCATATTACAGAACAATAAAAGTAGAATTTTGATGAAAAAGACCAGTATGAAAATACAAGGAAATGGTAAACAAGTGTGTGTATTGTAATGAACAAATTGAACACAATGTTTTAAAGAACTTTATATCAATCAATCATTTATTGCAAAATTTTTGCATTAATATTGTACAAATAAAAGGTTTCTAAAAGTTTGTTCAGTGAAAGCTTTCATATTATCATCACCTTTTTTCACTCTGTAATTTATTAAAACAAAATTTATTTACTAACAAATTTCAAATTAAAAGTCAACATCAAAACCAAAATTCCCTGACATCTAAGCCAGATCAATTTATTGAATTTAAAACACAGTATGCTCAAACATGCATGTTATTGCTTTGAATTTGTGGGGTTAAACATATAATATGTATAGGATATATTCAGTCAATTTTCACTTTTGTTGAATGCTAGCACATAGTCAAGGGAAAGCCTGTGCAACCGGCAGGAACATCATTAGAATTTACCTACTAAACTCTGTCTCCTATGGCTCGAAACTCTTTCCATTTTGTCCCCTCTTTCCAAAACAAACTTTCAAGATGAATGAATATTCAATTCTGAAGAACAAAGTCTTAAATTTCTTTCAGCTGATCATCTGAGAGTAATAATGCATCAATAAAAAATGTAATCCTGATAACAAAGAATTGATATATTTAGGATGTGACAACGGAATCTATATTCTATTAATTATACAAATACATATTTACCATTACAAACAATCATCAATGTAAGAAAAACTTTTTTTTGGGGGGGGGGGGGGGGGGGGGGGAGGAGGTAGTTAATAACTGAAGCATGGGTTAAAAAGGCTTGGGGATCAGCTCCATCAGAGCCAACCTATTTCTGATGGTAAAATCTTGTACAGACAGAGAAAAATGTTCCATGGAAGAAAAACCTGAAAAGGCAGTTCGTCGCGCATGGTTTTTATTGTTGGGGATGACTCAAAAGTCTTTCCAGCTGATAACTGCCGTATCATCTTCAGTCAGATTAAATCTGTCAAAAAAACTAAAATTAGCTGATACAGGACTGATAACCTTATAGATCACACTGGATCAAGTCTAAATAGAATCCACAGACATGAC
This sequence comes from Conus betulinus, assembly GCA_016801955.1. NCBI lineage: Eukaryota > Metazoa > Mollusca > Gastropoda > Neogastropoda > Conidae > Conus > Conus betulinus. The sequence goes on along the minus strand of JADBJO010002923.1, from coordinate 47,156 downwards.
TGAAAAGAAAATTTGTGGCTACATGATTTATACAAGACAAGCAAAAGCTATAAAAAAAAAAAAAAGAAAAAGAAAAAGAAATCATCATCTTATATACCATAAAATAAGAATCAGGTGGAAAACTTTGTGATTGCTTCTTAAAGAATACAGCTAACCAGTCTAAACTAAACTATCTATCTGTCTAATTTTTCATGAAGAGATGAATGCAAGCACTTAAAAACCACTATCATCATGCAGCATACACACCACACGTGCGCGTGCGCGCACACACATACAAACCACATTGCACTTTTTTTTTTTTTAATGGTAAGAAAGGGAAAAAAAATTGGCAATCCGCTGATTCAGTTATTTTGCAGCAACCATAGGTTCTGTATTGCGTAATGGTTAATAAAAAAAAAATTGCCGTAAAGAACAGCTAATCATATTAAATGCATAGAAAAAAAATTATACTATATAATGAGATGTAAACACAGCACTCATTCTCCAGTGCTTACGTCCCCTGAAAACAATCACACTTACAAAGCAAAATTGGGCAAGCAAATGTCACAACCAAAAACATGCCATAATGTATTTGACATCACTTAAAAGCGTAATTTTCTAACACGTCATAGTTACTGAATGTCATCCCCTCCAAAAGATCAGCTGAGATTTCCATAAAGATGAAAAACCGTTTTGGGCTATTATAGCAGTTAAGTAACGGCTATTCTGGTAAACTAAAACATAGGGCATCATCTGTGACCCATATGAACATACCTACAAATTTTCAGAAAGATCAGCCCAGAAGTTTTGTCTGGAGCGAGTGGAACACATTCTGACCACAGACAAACATGCACACAGACAGCATTTCTTTGTTCCCACTGTAAAGTACACCCTGTTCTTTATGAGTTGGGAGTGCAAAAATCAAAATTTCTGTCATTTAAAATCAAACATGCATACACACCAGACCTAATTCCTAAGTTTACTGGTCTGGGCTTGCAGTAGAATAATCTGTCAGATAATATGACACTGTTCTCACGCAGAAAAAGCAATGAAATGGGAGACAATACTAATGGTTGATGACTGTTCCCTTTCCTAGCAGTTGTTTTCCCTTATACAGCTCTTCAGTCGGTACTACCCTGGTAGGCAGCCCTTTGTATAAACGAGTGTGGATTGTAAAGCGCTTAGAGCTTGGTCTCTAGCCGATAATAGGCGTTATATAATATTCATTATTATTATTATATTATACAGTAAATGCAGTAATTTTCCTTTGATTTGAATGGTTTTTCTTGTGCCAATATCTCGTAGAATATTAAAGAGCATTTCATGCATGCTGATGTTTCGTGACCTACACTGCAGATGTCTGATGTTTATTAAACAACATAATTCATCCAATCAAAGGAGAAAAAAGACGCCATCAGCTAACAAATTATCCAGTGTTGCTCATGAAAAGCCAAGTTTTGACATTCATGATCGAATCATATTCATGAGAGTGCACATTCCAGACAAAACCTTTTTTAAGCTCTTTTATAAAAAAAATTCTTTGTATATAGTTTACCAGATTTTTTGATAATCAAGTCTGAAAAATGCATTTGCTTTAGAAAGTCCATATTCACTTTTTTTTTCAAAATCATTGTGAGCTTTATCCAAAGGCTTGATTTTTTTTTTTTCGTTTATTTAAATTAGACGCAAACCAGTGTAATGTGAAGGCCAGTCAGTGTCAAAATGTTGCGACTGGAATGAGTTAATACTGAGACTGTACCTGCAGTCTGCAAATAATGGAAGGTATATTTTACATTGACAAGCAACTCTATGGACACTGTGTGTTACAGAACAGGATATATACTCATAAGATATGTATGTCATACCAGAGAACTGGACCCGAAGTGTTGTCAGTCAAAGATTTCACACTTTCGCGTTACTGTTATCTTTCATATTTCCTCTGTCACTGTCATTATGGAACAGTTGTTTAACTCATTTGTTTTTCTCTGGCATTTTGCATACAAAATCACATCCCTCTCTGCGTATATATATATATATATATATATATATATATATATATATATATATATATATATATATATATATATATATATACATGCACATGTAAAAGGTTTTCCTTTACGCATCAAAACCAGCATTTCACTGGCTAAGATGTGAAATACTGAAAAAAAATATCAGCCACCAGATCTATGTACCCATTCAACTTGAGTTTGACTGGATGTTGGTGGGTGGGGAAGTGGATCATTGTGTTCATAGAACTTCTACCCATTGCTATGATCAGATAACTGGCTTCTGATGATCCATTTGTCATTGCTAAGTTTGCAGCATCATTTTTTAAGATTACTAGCACAATCATATATATATATATATATATATAGATATATATAGAGAGAGAGAGAGAGAGAGAGAGAGAGAGAGAGAAAGACACACAGAGACAGGAATATGTAGAGTCTGATTAATGTTTGTAAATACTGAGAGACGCTTTTCATCTGAATGTATGAAACTGATCATCTAAAAACTAAAACAACACATAAGCAGTACATTCTGTTGTGTACAGTTACTGAAAAAACACACACACATATACATGACTAAACAAAATCAGATTAAATAGAAAAAGAGAGAGATACTACAGCGTATCCATCTAAAAAAAAAAAAAAAAAAAAAAGATACTATAATGTATCCATCTATCTACATACACAATGCTGCAAATGATATCGAAAGGCATACTGCTGTACACAGCATAAAAATCAGAGATTTTTTTTGTAAATGCTTTAAATCAACATGATCAAAATAAAGAAGAAAAAAAGGAAGGGGGGGGGGGGGGGGGGGGGGGGGGGGGGGAAAAAGGATGGAGAAATAAATGGTGAAAGACAAGGTGAGAGGAAGGGTGAAGTATAGGGAAAGGGAAAGTAGGGGGTGTCTGGAGGAAGGGTTGTGGCAAAGACAATGGCAATAAACCAATGCTTTAATATAATATCACGTCTGCCTTCGAAGTTAGATTGCTACATCCAAAACATAAACAAACAAAGTGAATTGTTAGCGAGACTAAAATAGGTGAATACGAAAATGAAATGGATAGGCAAAACGTAGAAAAGATTGTTTCCTAAACAAATACTTTACCATGCGAGATCTAAACTCCATTAATACTGAGTAACTTCTCAGCAAACCTCCATTAATCCTTGATCAAAATCAAGTTCTGAGACGAGAGACGTGGTTCAACTGCAAGATAAAATCCAGATTATGAATACCAAAGGAAGAAGAAATATTGGGGGAGGGGGACGGGGGGTAAAAAAGCCAACCTTGATCCAAGTTCCGAAGAAAAAGAAGAGAATTCTCATGTTAGGTGGAAATTCAAGGTGGAGATTCATTGTACTGATGCTTCTCATGCTTTCCGAACTGCTCTTTTGTCCACTTTGTTCTTCTGCTGCTATTTGTCTCCTCCACATTCCCCTTGTTCGTGTTCAAACTTTTAGTCAAATGTTCTTTTGCCTATCATGCCGTTTTTAGCTGGAACAATTCCTCACATCAAATCAGATACTCTGCCCTCTTTGAAATCAAACTTGAACACTTTTTTTTTTATCCCCATCCGATGGATATAGACAAATAGTGATAGTGCTTGTTTTGAGGAGCATTGAGTAATAATATGTGTTTGGATGCCTGTGTTTCTTAAACTAACAACTGTCTTTTTTGTTTTTTTTGAGAGATGATTGATGGGTGGACAGGGAGTGTGAGACGGCTAAAGTTGGGCAGTAGTACCCATGGATGTGGAACAAACTTGGGGGGGGGGGGGGGGGGGTGTGTGCGTTTTTTGTGTTTACCTCTTGTTCTAGTTTATTTGATTTGTAATTTGATGTGTGTTCTTTTTTGTTGTAAACACCTAGGGCATTTAGTTGATCTGGCATACAAATGTTCTGATAACAATGTTCTTTTTGTTGTAAACACCCGAGGGCATTCAGTTGATCAGGCATACAAATGCCCTTAATAAATAACAATGTCCATTTTTATCCATAAACAAGGGCATTCATTGATCAGGCATACAAATGTCACAGTACAAGAAGAAGAATCTCCATTCTATATCCATAAGAACAACATTGCAAATGTCACAGTACAAGAAGAAGAATCTCCATTCTATATTTATAAGAACAACATTGCAAATGTCACAGTACAAGAAAAAGAACAATGGTAAACACTCGTACTTTACCATAACTGAACTTGACCTAAAATTTAGGTCACATCCAGAATTCTGGAGAAACAAAAGGAACTATAGGCAACAAACAAGACAAAACAATGACCTAAGCAGTTCAAGTCAACAAACCCATTTCACCACAAGTCATCTGCCAGATTCAAGCGCATTTTTTCAAGCTCTCTCATGTGGGCGCCAAATTCAAAGCTCCCCTTTGCGGACAATGGAACCCCAATCATCAGCTGTGCTGGCCTTCCTCAAGAACACAGCAACACATCCATCTTCAGTCTGAAACAGGCAAAGCACAGGCAGCTATCTTCCACAAGGCAAAACCAGCTCTTGACCACAAGAGGTAAACTCTCAAGCACACACACATACCAAGCCCAGCCCGTCATGCTTACTATCAAACTTCTGAACTGTGAATGTGAGATTTGTCCCCAAACACACAGTCCGAATCTTGCAACACCCTGTTGATTCTTGTGGTCTTCTTGCCACATTTTCAAGTGGTCTAACCTTCTATCCGGTGATGGCAGATGTCATCCATATCACTGGCTTTCCTGTCAGAGCTATGAACAAATGACATGGCTATCACATCATTTCCCCACCTTTGTCGATTTGTTTTATAAATAACACTGGCATTCTAGCCAATTCTATCTGCTTTTTAACAAAATAGTGATATCAAGGAAGAAAAAAAAAGTCATCCGCTACATAATTTCTTCACTTTCTGAATGAATTTACAATGTCAAGATATTACCCTACACTGTCAGTTTAAAAGTCAAGAGCTCTATGGTGGAAAAGCAAAAATCCATGAAATTGCAGAGAGATGGGGACGGAGGGGTCGTCTGGCGCATATGCCCTCCCTCAGCTGAAGAAATATTTGAAACTTGTTTTTAAATTGGTGTAATCTCTGACACCAATATGAGCTTTGTGTGGTATATTATCAACTTTTCAGTCCAACCACAATCAGGGCCATTTGTTCGCACAGCTTTTGTAAAATTCTTTCACTTTCATAACGTTTCGCCAACTCATGATGTCAAAACATCACATTCGCTTGCACTGAACTGCATTGACGAAATGGCAATGGCTGCTCTCACCAAAAACACGAGAATCTGACTTCCATCCGTCAAAAAAAGACCACCACTGTCCCGGATTTTTTTCTTTTCCCCTGAAAAAAATTTCTTTCCCCCCGATAGCCAATGGTTTTTCTGAGATGGTTTTCAATGAAATCAGCAAATTTGTGAAGTGGGAGCCCTGAAAATCATAAGGCCAGGTATCATATGCAAGTATATATATGCACAAATTCTGTATTAATTTTCCATCACTTAAGTGCATTTAATACATAAAGCATGCTAGCCGTCTGTATTAACATAGAGTTTCATCTCTATAGGCTGAAGAAATACAATATATCTTACCAACAAGAAAAAGCATGAATTTCATAACCAGACAATTTTAGATTTTCATTCCCACGAGTATAACTTTAATTATTTAAAGCACCTAGTTTACCATAGCATGAACAGGTAAAGTCAGAAATGACAGCTTCACATTCAATATCTCAGAAAGATGTTAAAAAACGAACAACCCCTTACCATTTAAATGCTTAGGTGTCTAGTGCAGCCGTTACAAAATGAGAGTGACAGCTCACCTGCCAATAGCTAGTTGATGGGTCGATGGAATGAGGCAAGGTGGACGAGGAAAGAGTCCACACTTTGTTCTCCATGCCTTTCACCTGGTCTCCTGTCACTGTCAGGGCAAACGACCTGCAAGCCAAACATCATCTGACTGATGGATCACACTGAATGTTCAAATGTAAAGCTTAGACAGTAAAGTAGCGATATAGTTTATTTTCACCTCTCTTATTCAACTTAAGGAAAAAAACATACTAGTGTATGTAATTATGAAGTTTGTACTCTGGAACAATCGGCTTCTGAAAATTAACACAATTATAACAAAAAATTTAAAAAGAGACACACAACACACACACACATTCAGTATATGTATACAAATATACTAAAATATAGTGACAATCAATATCACATCCAAGTAGATCAGATAAATAAGATTAAAAATTTTTAAAAGATCACGTCCTGAAAACAAAACAAACAAATGCAAACCATGACATGGCAACCAAACTACTGACATCCATATTGCAGATATAACTTGGCTGTGCTGCTTGTGTCAGGATTCCCTTTGATTTTTCATTCCCAGATTTGTTAAAAAAAAAAAAAAAAAAAAAAAAAAAAAAAAGGGGGGGGGGGGGGGAGGAGTAATGAAAAACATTTAAATGCCAGAAAGAAAATAGACCTTGCAAGTTGGACAACTAGTGCCATTCAGAACAGTGTGTAGAACTGTCAGGTCCTAGTTATCAGATTACAGCAAAAAAAACTGCCTTGTCATGTTTTGTAATGATTGAGAAATGTACTGGAGTTACCAGAACAAGGACAGAAGAATGACCCACAAAGGCAGAAAAACATAATCATCTGTAAATTATATATGTAAATCAAACAAATTACATATATTTACGATTGTCTCACACACACCTCCAAAAGTCATGAAGCAAAGATGTAATAACTGGGGTGTGGGAAGCAAAGATTAAGAGCAAGATCAAAATCCTTACATACCTGTCTTGAAAGTCGCATTCTATTTGAGCATTTTTGGCCTGGTCTTTACGTCCCCCTCCAGTGAACCTGCTCATGATACCCTTTTTCTTGGCTTTCAGGTTTGGAATAATCACCCGCACCCGCACATAGTTATCTTCATGTTCATTGAGAGCTGGAATAAAACAGATTTTGTAAACAGAATGCATTGATACTCTACATTCTTGAGACCATGCTTTTAACTCATTATCACAGAATATCCCTTGAATGAAATAATAGTGCGACCATCATTAAAAGGGGGGGAGGGGGGGGGGGGGGAAGGTGATACATCAAGCTGTTGCATGTTTCCTAATTTCTGCCCAGTTCAAACATGCCTTTGTTTTTAATACATGATGACTAATAAGTTTTAAGTTTTTTCATCATACAGCAAAGCCAACCACACACAGCCTTTTCAGGGCCGTTAAACTTCAACCAGAAAAAAATCACATCACAATACGAGTCAGATCACCGAAAAAGATAACACTATATCCAGAAGAGCAAACAAACAACAAAATGCAGTTTTGGTGGCTTAACTACTGACGTCTTCAGACTATCCCATAAATAATATAGAATGTGCTAACAGCAGCAGGTTCCCCTCAAGTTTGCACTTCCAGATTAAAGAAAAGAATAAAAAAATAAATAAATAAATAAATAAAAGTGTTTCAGTCCCATAAAAACATTTTTAAAAGGGCTGTGCAAGCAAATTCAAATTGTAGAACAGACAGTTACTAACACTTACTGTGTTAAGTTTCCATTCTGGACAATGTTTACAAGTTTCACAGTCTAGGAGTAATAAGTATGTACACATGAACTGATGAGAATGGACATCTTTTCACACATGTCCACGCTATCAATATGGCAAAAGAAGATTCTAATCGATGAACAAGTATTGTCAGTATATACATAAAACAGACATGTATATGACAGGGCACAGATGTTTTTCCAAACAAGTGCCTTGGAAAATGTACCTGAGGTTTGTTCTATTCTCATACCGTATAAGAATTGTCAAATACTTATTACAATAGTCATAAAACTTTACAAAGTAGTGTGCATGCACACACATACACATACAGAGGGATTTATGAAAACTGAAGATGAGAAAAAAATCCAAAGCACAGATGTACGAATAGGAGGATTTAATGGAAAGTAAGCGAGGGGTCAAAGTCCAAACCTCTTTTGCTCTCCTCCCAAATTCTCCCCCTGCCCTCCGTTTTCAAGAAAGTAATAAATGAGAGAAAAAAAACTCATGTGTGACTCATTTACATTTTAGTAATATCTAAAAATTAAAAAAAAAAAATTCATGGCCTAAAATGGTGCATTTAGGATTCAGGATATAGGGACATGTGTTAAACACATAGCCATCTAGGCTTTTAATTATCCCATCATTTATGAAAAAAAAAAAAAAAAAATATAGGTCACATAAGGTCATTTGATGATCTCAGTCTTTAGTGACAGTTTTAATCGTTGTAATCATATTTTATATCAATAAAGTACTGCCATTTGTCAATTAGGTCTTTGAAGGTGTTAGTATGTTGTGTGCATTTAATGTTAGTGGCCAACATATTCCATAGAGGTGCAACACGGTTACTAAAAAAAGCATTTTCTTTTGTTGGTACGACTGTATTCAATAAAGATTTTACTACTACTTTTTCTAATAAGGGTATGATTTGTTAATATTAAAAAAAAATTGCATACTTATATTATCAATGTTATTAAAAATCTTAAAAGCTTGAATTAAGTCCCCTCTAACTCTTCTAGCTTTCAATGAGGGGATATTTAAGTGCTTCAGTCTGTCTCTATAACACAAATTCTGTATACCATATACCAACTTAGTGGATCTTCTCTGTACCTTTTCAATTTGGGCAGATTGCCTTTTCAAATATGGTTACCAAATTACACTGCGCAATTAAAAAAAAAATTATTACACTGCCTCCCAATGAAGCAAACCATTTACAAATGTAGTAAAAGGGACTGGTTCCAGTTCACTACAATACCACGAGGAATACCAGATCAAACTAATGAATTTATCTTCAGAGCTGGCATTACCCGGCTCATGGCTGCAGCACTTTACTGATTAAAAGAGTGCCATGGATAGGCCTATCCCTCACTGTCTAAGTGAAGGTCAAGGCATCCTGCGACTTGCTCATCTTCTGTCATTTGTGTTATGGACACTCAATTAAATTCAACAGAGTATTTTTTTTTTATGCTCCGAGCTGTTTGTGTTTTTAGAGTACATCTTCAGTTCATGATAACAACAATTGAGACCAGGTGACTTATAACTTAGCATTTACATAATTTTCAACTCCATGATCCTCGTTACTTTCGGTTTCGGTGTCACACAGGGAAATTTGGAAATTCTTCCTTCTGCTACTAATGTAATACCACTAGTGAGTTACATGGATCACTCGCGGCAATACTTTTGCCTGTCACCCAAGGGTTTGACAAACTGTCAAAATGTTAGTCCTGTAATGGGCTTGTAAAATGAGCTTTCACGTCAATCAAATTACAGTGAATTGTAATTAACAAGAGCTGAAACAACGGTCTAAACAGAGACTCACTGTAGTCGGGTACCTCTGCCGCAGCCATAATTTCCGCGTATCAGAGTTTTTGGTTCAAGGGAAGTAACTTCGAGAAATTAGTTGCAAAGCGAGGCGACTGCAGGTGAACTCTAAAACAACGTACTCCCAGTTTATCCTGAATACGCGTGAGATATTCCATAAAGAGGGAAAACCGTCTTGGGCTGGTGTAACCGTTAGTAATGGCTATTCTGGTAAACATCGGCCATCATCTGTGACTTATAATGAACATACTTAGAAATTTTCAGAAAGATCGGCCGCGAACTTTCTGAGATTTTCCATAAGAAGAAAAAACCATTATATGGGCCGTTAGTCACGGCTATAACGGTAAACGTAATCATCGGACATCATCCGTGACCCATAATGAACATACCTACAAATTTTCAGAAATATCGGCCACGTATTTTCTGAGATATTCCTTGAAGAAGAAAAACAGTTAGGGGCCGTTATAGCCGTTAGTAACGGCTATAACGGTAAACTAAAACATCGAGCATCATCCGTGACCCATGATGAACATACCTACAAATTTTCACAAAGATCGGCCACGTACTTTCTGAGATATTCCATAAAAAAGAAAAACCGTTATGGTTGCTATACCCGTTAGTAACGGTTATAACGGTAATTTAAAACATAGGGCATCATCGTCGCGCCCATAATGAACATACCTACAAATTTTCAGAAAGTTCGGCTAAGTAATTTCTGAGATATTCCATAAAGAAGAAAAACCGTTATGGGCAGTTGTAGCCGTTAGTAACGGCTGTAACGGTAAACTAAAATATTGGGCATCATCCGTAACCCATAATGAACACACCTGATAATTTTCAAAAAGATCGGCCAAGTGCTTTCTGAGATATTCCATGAAGAAGAAAAACCGTTACAGCCGTTAGTAACGGCTATAACGGTAAACTAAATCATCGGGCATCATCCGTGACCCATAATGAACATACTTACAAATTTTCAGAAAGATCGGCCCAGTATTTTTGTCTGGAGCGAGTGGAACATATTTTGACCATAGACAGACGGACACAGACAGACAGACAGACAGACAGCATTTCTTCGTTCCCATTCTAAAGTACTCCCTGTTCTATAAGAAGTGGGAGTACAAAAAGCTTAAGTACTGTATCCGCCAAACATGAACAAACGAATCACAAGACAAAACACTAAGAGTTTTGACCTCTTAAGTCTTCTGCAGGCAAGATAAACAACAACACTCAGGACAAACGAAAATGCAGAAAGAGCAATAACTCATGAAATTCGGCGCGTGCGCACGCACACACACACACACACATGCGCGCGCGCACACACACACACACACACACACACACACACACACACACACACACAAGGTGAGATCAAAGTTACTGAACGACCTTTTTGTGATCAAGAAATTTTTATAGTAAATAATTATGTTTATATACCTTTTGTTTAGCAATGGTCTGTAAAACCACAGTTGTGGTTAGAAAAAAACACACACACACAAAAAAACGCAAATATAGGCCTACAGTTTGGCATTCTCTCTCTCTCTCTCTCTCTCTCTCTCTCTCTCTCTCTCGCTCTCTCTCTCATGTGCTGTGTGTGTGTGTGTGTGTGTGTGTGTGTGTGTGTGTGTTGTGTGTTGTTGTGTGTGTGTGTGTGTGTGCGCGCGCGCGCGTGCACATGGGGTGTGCATAAACACACGCATGTGTGTGTGTGTGTGTGTGCGCGCGCGCGCGCGCGCACACACACACACACACACACACACACACACACACACACACACACACACACACGCACGCATTTGTACCGATAAAAAAAATGTACGGGTCATATGTGACATAGTTTAACTGAAATCCACCGCAAAGGTGCGATAACTATAGTCCAGCCTTTCACATCAAAGACGAGTAATACAGCGTATATCAGTCACGGGGACAGTCAGAGTAGTTACTATTTGTGGTGCATCGAAAGAAATAACGACACTACACGGATTAAAAAAAAAAAAAAGAAAAAAAAAAGTTCTGCAGTTTCAGTTATGCAAAGACGACAAATGCTTTGTTTGCAATGGAGATTTGGTATGTTTTCGATAGTGAGGAGATAAATCTAAAGACATGACTCTTTGTTATGGTCGGAGTAAACCACATTGACGGCAAAACTGTGAACTAGGCCAAAGCTGTCGAGCTCTCCTCAGCGTTCGCCTCGGAAAGACAGTGAGAGGATTATTCTTCAATGAGTAGCACTAGCAACAGCAACTATGAAAACAACAAGAAACCAGAGAGCTGTCAAAACTACACAAAAGAGTTCAGATTGAACTCTTTCATTTTGTGTATAGTACTGGAATGCACACTTCCATCAGTCTCGTTATGGTCGATGGTCATCAGCGCCTTTGAGTTAATGTCAATCAGCAGCTATACGTGAGAGATCCAGATCTATAATACGCCCACTCACGAAGGTCACATGACGCCCAAGCATTAGCAAACAAGTCCTGTTCTATGAAACCATGATCAATTAGGAGGACACTCCGATGGTGTGAGCACAGATCTCCGCCAAGGTTGAAAGGATAAGGGATCCGCCGCTTGATCCGGTTTCGCACACCTAGTCCGCACCAACATTCAGCAGTTACGTGTTTAGGTTACATTCTCTCATTCCATCAAATTTTGTAACATTTATTCATGCACCGATAAACTGACACTTGAAAGACTTTTGTCTGATATCACGAATCGTGGATAGACGTTAAATGAAGGACACACACTTGAAACACTAAAGCAGCAGTGGCTTGCGAAAATGTCATAATCCGGCTGGTTGGTGGACTTGAAGATCAAGGAATATCACAACAGATGGACAATGTTGCCACTATGTCACAGCAGAATGTCAGTCCAGCCAGCAGCTTGAGGGACTCTGGCTTTTGAGCCAAATATTAAGTCTCCCCCACACATGATGGACCCGGTGGGTTTGCAGGCTCATCAGCCTATGACGTCGTGAAACAGCTCTCAGTTTCTGGGTAGAGGACCAGAAATTTGAAGGCAGTGGCAGAGGCAGCTAAAATGAATTTCAGCTGAATATGATCAAAGAGAAACAAAAGTGAACTTTACTAAGGGCTATTGGAACATGTGTCTGACAGCTAAATGGGTGACATCCATCAAAAGGCGGTGCCTTGGAATGCTCAACTTTCCAGGGGACACAGGTTTGAATCCCAGCAACAGCGAGAACAGGCCTATTTTTGACAGAAGAGGGGGCACTGATCTATGAATTATTTCCTCCCACAGCATACATCAAAAGCCAATCACAAACGTCAAAGCACACTGTCTATAAAAGGCAGCAACTGTAACCTTGGTATCACACTCGTGTACTGGCAAATGTGGCATGAGTGACAACTCATCTACCAATTCATCTCTTTCATCATCGAGGGGGTACGTAGGTTGCGTCACAGTGTGAGAATGGGAGTTTTAAGTCACGTCTTGTCACTCCATCACAATTCATCACCAACAATTTTTAATCGCAATAGCTGTTGGACACCCTGTTCAGACTGACCATTGGTTATTCACAGATGTCGTAGATTCCATGCAGTTATCAGTTTGGGACAAAAATTCATTGTTCACTTCTGTATACGCATACACTGTACAGTGTCCCTAGATATAATGTAGAGGATGGTGTGTTGAGGCTCTCTTTCTCTGGTGTGTGTGTGTGTGTGTGTGTGTGTGTGTGTGTGTGTACGCACACGCGCATATGTAGTTCTTTGTTCATCAAAATGATCTTCCTTTAGAATATTGCCAGAACACGTCTGTCTCATTCCAAATGATTTGCTCTCAAATGATCTCAACATGGCCTAGTTGTTTTTGCCTGGACGTCAATAATTTAGCTCCCCTGTCGATGTGTCATGTATCAAAGCTTTTAATGGAAAAAATGGTGTTTCTTTTCAGAGTGAGATTTTGCTATTTGCGCTTTTTGTAGATTGGATCCCTTCCCCCCCCCCCCCCCCCCCCCCCCCCCCCCCCACCCATCCTCCCCTGCATGTTGACAGCCCGTTATAAAGCCATGTGTTGGCTGGACTATGATGTGTCTGAAATCTAACTCGCTTATTGGTAAAGCCATAGGTTCTTTCATGGCTAGGTCAGTGCGGGCTGCGCGAAGTATCTTGTTTTATTGTCTCATTGGCAAGATTAGCGCTCAGATCACCACTTAGTTGCACAGTGGGCAGGGGAGCGAAAGAAAAAATCCACCCGGCTGCTGTACGAGACTTGAACCGAGGACATTTACTTTTGGGGCGAGTACTTTAAACCACAAGGCCACCTTAAAATGTCATGCCATTGTTTAAGGATCAGAACAATTATTCATTGTGAGCAATAGTCAGATAAGGAGTGAGTGGCTTGTGTGTGTGTGTGTGTGTTCAACGTGTGTGTGTGTGTGTGTGTGTGTGTGTGTGTGTTCAGTGTGTGTGTGTGTGTGTTCAGTGTGTGTTCAATGTGTGTTCAGTGTGTGTGTGTGTGTGAAAGAGAGAACATGCAATAGAATGAGAGATGAGGGCTCATTTGTGTGTGTATGTGTGTGCCTGTGCTTGTGCATGCCCATGTGTGCATGTGTGAGAGAGAGAGAGAGAGAGGGAGAGAGAGAGCAAATCAGAAAGAATACTGCTGTGTGTTTAATATTCCTATATTTGAAGAATGTATATATGTCACACCACAAATTACGTTGTCAACTCAAGAAGTCATTTTGCATCAAATTGTCTAGATTTGGGCACTTCTGTCAGAGATGTTGAAAGGTTGGAGGTTACCGAGGTTTTTTTTTTTGTCAGTATAGCATAGAAAATTTTTGAAGCTGAGGTACTTTGCTGTGTTGTGAAAAACACAACATAAATAAAGGCATTGCCAATAAAGACCAAGTATCGATCGCACAGGGTTGGCTTGGTGGGTTCAAGCTCCTAGTTCTCAGTCGAATGTTGAGTTCAAATGACCTCTAGCACCAAATGTAAAACTGCAACATTCTTAACATGCTGTCATATGTGTAGTATAAGATGAGCATTATCCCCCCTTTCGATTTACCTCCTCCTCTCGTTGCATGGTTATCCATTTTTACCATGTCATCTAAGGTAGGTGTGGCTATTCAAACCTGAATTGTAGCGCACTGATGAGAATTGTCAGCAACCCATGATAACGCGTCTCCTCTCTCCTTGACCTTCGATCTGTGTTCACATTTGGTTTAACTATCGTTTGCTTTGCTCTGTCTCAGTTGGCTACCTCCATCACACACACACAACCAGATCGCCGTCCCATCAACAAGCATGGTTCAAGTTTCCATCATCCGACACCTAGAGACACGTACATGCAACACACAGAGACACAAATGCGCACAGGCGTGTGCATGCACACCCACCCCCCAGCCACCCCCCCCCCCCCCCCCCCACACACACACACACAGAAGAATCCAAATACACACTGATGACCTATGAAGAAGACTGTACATAAAACATCCTCCCATTTTAATTTTCTTCAAATGAAAACAAAGACGTGACAATGGATTTCAAACCATATATAACTTGTTTACAGTATGGATTGGTTCACAAAGAAGTAAATCCGATACAATCTTAACTCCTTATTCAAAATGAAATGGCACGAAACTATAAATCAAATTTAAAGCCCAAACAGTAAATGTATTGTAAACAGTATAAACAAAGTAGTGACTATAAGACCAACAATCATAGCAAGAAAATACGGATTTCTGGATACATAATACTATCTATCATCATCATCAATGGAAATCTTTGATCCACCTTTCAATAAAACTGAGGTACAACAGTGACAAGATCAGCTAAAACCACACAAATCATCTCTATTACCAGGACTTTCATCAACTTTGAGAAAACATAAAGCTGTTTTTTTTGTGTGTGTGTGTGTGTGTGTGTGTGTGTGTATAAGTTGTAGATCACATATACCACAAAAACAAAGAATGAAAAAAAAAACCATCAACAACAGACAAAATTAATTCACAAGATGAAGGAAAAGGGTATAGTAAAAAGAAACAACAACAACAAAAAACCCTCAATAATAAAAAATACTACTATGTATATGCAAAAAATGGAAGAAATAGGATGGACAGGAATGGTGAATGGTAGATACTCTCATGCAGGTCTAACAAGGCTATAATATTGCTAAAAAAGCATTCAAATTTGTAATCATGCTATTAGAGGTTCTACGAACCAACACTTCATCATTAATGACTTGCTCCCTGTGCATTTGCTGTAGTTGTCAAACTAGTTTCTACAAGTGTTTAGATGTTTCTATTATGGTTTTTATACATTTTCAGAACAAAAGAGACTGTTTTACTTTTTACTTTTCATTAAAAAAAAAAAAAAAAAAAAAAACAAGTAATCAGTCTTGTCTGACGTTAATATATATAACACAAATTGTTTTGAAAGTACACACTTGATATCAACAGCAGACCCAAAGAATGAATCCCCCAAAAGTTACAACAGTGCAAAACCTGATGAATGTGCTTTGATAGCACACAGCACCATCTCTCACCTTGTCAGGGCTTTTGTTAGCGCACATACACGCATCCCTGAGTAACTTTCTAAACAAAAAAAAGAAAAAAGAAATGACAGGAATACGATTTGGTTTAAGAAATCTGTGGAATGCCTTAATCTACATGAGCTTTGTTAACTGAAATCTGGACAAGCCCCACTGATAGGTTTTGTCATTTCATGTGCGTATCCTCTGAAAGTTCAGTTTTTGCTTTTGAGATTACTTTCCCTTTGCTGGGGGCGGAAAATGACATAGTTGATGGCTCTTGGCAAACCTACCGAACTTCAAGATTTTCTGTCACATGTGCAGCGAGAACCATTTATGATTTTCTTAACAATGATTATTCCCCTTGCTGCAAGTGGGACCCACTGAAATCTCATGAGGACTCCCCAAAATCTGGACCGGAGGGTCCTGGGGGCTCCCCCAGTAAACCAGCTACAGGAGGCCCTGCATGTAATAAGAAAGTGACCAGTGATTTAAATGCCGCCTTTCTGCTAACTTGAGACTTGTTTAGAGGGAAACATGAAAACTGTACAACGATGTTTAGAGAGAATTACTGAAACTGTATGCATAATGAGAGGATCTTACAATGAAGTAGCCATATTCAAACAAGCAAACAAATATCTTAACCAAAACGTATGTGTCTACTAGAATAGAATCCAGCTTATTTAAAAAAAAAAAAAAAAAGGTCCACAGATGGAAAAAAAAAAAAAACTGTTGAAATATCATGGTACAGTATACCTTCTTCACTTTTTAAGATTTAATCAGATAATACCTGAAATATTAATATGTAAACAAAATCTGTACTTTTTATTTTGTTTATCACAGTACAAAGCTTCCCTCTCTTAAGTGTTCCAGGAACAAGGCACACATGTTATTAAAGCATCCCCCCATAAAGCCCCATAATCTGAAGGTTTGTAGGGGACAGTGAACTGTCAGAGGTCCACCATGTGTGATGCATGCTCATCGCCCACCTTCCGCCATCTTTAACTTTCCCTGGACTGAGTCAGTCACCCATTTATTGCCGGGTGGAAAGAAGTGGTTTTCAAACAACAAAAATCCAACCCCATTAGTGGTTTGAACGAATGATCATCAGCACTGTATAACAATAACATAAAAATATCTTAAATCTGTCGTCAAATACATGTCATTCATTGGGAGGTTTAACAGCAGATAAATGATATTAATAATGACAACAATGTTAATAATAACAACAATAATAATGACTGACATTTAGGTAGTGTCTTACCTGTAGATCTAGGCACTGACAATGAAATATTTTCACACAATACTCACTGTCTCCAGTCACAGTCACACACTTGCACAACAGGAGCAAGCTACAAAACATATGGTGGATTCTGGACCAGGAAATGCTGTTTGAAGATAGGTTTTAAAGGAGGATTTGAAAGATGCACTGGAAGTGGAATGCCTGTTATGACAGGAAGGGAGCTTCAGAGCCAAGGATCACTGACAAGGATGAAGCTGTGAGATTTATATACGAAGAGATTTACCACAGAAGTTGTAAGTCCAGAAAAGAACATAGAGAATGTGGCCAAAGGAAGCTGTTCATATTGTGGTCATCCACATGGTAATGGAATTCATTTTAAACATAAACATTATTCTGAATGAATTATGGCAAACTGAATGACTAAATAAGGGAGTGGAAGTGTTTTCAAAACTCCACAATAACCTTAGCTGATGTATTTCAGTGTATTCACTATGAGACCAGAGTTGCTGTAGCCTCCTATCCGATCAAGCTTAATGGCAAAAGCAGACAATATTTTGATTGTCTTGGGCATCAGCTGAAAAAGGAACAACATCAACTGATTTGTTATTGCGTGGATAAACGTTACTTCAATTATTTCATTATGCCTGGTTGACCACAAAAGATGATACCAACAAAAATTTGCAACTATACTGACCATGAAAAGCCAGCCTGACGTAACCTTTTGAATATGTCCAGCATGAAAGGCTCAATCAACAGTCTTTTGATATCCCAACCTCAAAAGGCCAAATCAACACAGTTTTACAATTCAACATTTTCCTTCACTCTCATTCAAAACATTCCGGTCTGTTTTCAAAACCAGTCCTTGCTACTTCAACCTTAGAAACCTTCTCTTGAAAGATAAAATTGTACAGGTTGCTAGACAATCAATTCCTCCATTGAAAACAACGACTTGGAAAATGTTTTGAAAAAGGAGGGAAAGAGAGGGGTCAGAGGGTGGGGGAGTGTCCTGTCCCATGGGAAAACAATATTTCAAAAAATACATTAGGCTTAGAAATCTAGTTGACACCAAATACCAATCAATTTATCACAGGTACATAAAAAAATAAACGAGGCAAAAAAAAAAAGAAAAAAAAAAAAAAAAACAAACAAAAAACATACTATCAAACAAAGAATTACAATGGCACACTTAAACTTTTCAATGCTGGTGGTGAAAGAAAACCCAGGAAGAGAAAATAAAAAGAATAATATAAACAAAATCATGTTTCAAAAGGCATATTAAATAAAAAAAAAAAACACCAAGAACAACTTTAAAAAAGCCAGAAATATGTATACAAATGAACTGATTGGAACCAGCAGCATATATATCAAAATCAGTAATACAAAATGTAGACTTTTTTTTTTTTAAAGCATTGTAAAAGTAAATAGAATGAGATATGGAGTCACAAAAAATAATTTGAAGATTGCCCATCACAAATTATGAATACACAACTGATTCACATTTAAAGTCTAAAATGCATAAATAATGAAAACCAAGCAAAAGAATAAATCAAGTGTTTGACAGCAACATAGAAGAAATTATATGTTGTAAAACATGAAACAGATCAAAATCAGACAAACATTTTGAGTAACTGAATACAGTTAAAAAAAAAAAGCAAAACAAGCAAAAAAATTCTACAAGCATTTATGATTTTACAATGTATAAGAAAAAGAAGCCTTTTAAATTATGCGTAACACCACAAAATAACCTACAGTTTTCTGCGATCTGACAAAATCAGTTCTGATTGTTCATACAAACACTGTGCTTTATAGCAATAACCACAGAACAGGCAGTCCAACTTCTGATTGTTCACACATACACTGTGCTTTATAGCAATAACCACAGAACAGGCAGTCGAACTTCTGGTTGTTCACACATACACTGTGCTTTACACCAATTATCACAACACAGGCAGTCAAACTGTGTGACAGTTACAACAAAAAAATGACATAATATTGCATGCATGATTTTACACAGTCTGCTCAGAAAGTTAGGCCACTGATCAAATTTTGTTGTTCTTTTACCATTTTCATAATTTTTTCAATAATGTGTAAATTGACATTCTTATCAATCAAGACCATTTTCATAATTTCTCAATTATAACGTAAAACTGACATTCTCATCTAGGACTACAAGTCCGTTCTGCCCTCTTAGACCTTTAAATACAAGTTTTAATGACTCCAGAGGACATTCTGAAAATGAGGTTACCTAATGTTTCAGCACCTTTTTCTCAAAATGTTCCGTTCACTGCCAACAAAGTTTAAATTTAATCCTGTTGTGAAGAAAGCTAAAATAACATCTCTTTCATCAATATAGGGAATTTTATGAAAGCTTTATCCATATTATTATCTAAAACTGGCTAGTTCAGTACTTTGACGGTGATAAGTCACATATGTATTGTGGGACTATTTGCAACATGCCATCACATTTTGAATTTATAAACGAAAATATGAATACTGAAACGAAACAGCAGCTATAGCGCAATGGATTGTGCAACAGCCGCCGTGCCGCATCGTTTGTGCCACAGACTGTGGCTGGGAAGTTATAGGTTCTATGAGCATAGGAACCATCATCACTGTGGACTTGTCTGCTCCTGTCCACAGATGGTGGGTAGTACTGAACTCCAGCATAAAAGACTGCGATCACCGACATATTCCATGTTCTTATTCTCAGATGGACACATATCTGACTGACACTGCAACTGTCTGTATCTCTCAGGCTTGGCTGATGTGTTGTATACTTATCAAGCACAGAGGATAACCTTAGTCTGTAGTCTCACACCAAAAATACAATTCTACTGTATCCTTGACATCCTCATACACAACAATATTAAAACGAACACACAAACAAATGAGCACACAGTGAAAAGTTGTCCCAGAGATATCTAAATGAGATGTGTGGTGGTAATGCCATATAGATGTATAGAAAATATGCAGCAGCAAAAATAACACGTGAAACTACTGGTGTAAAAATCAAACAAATAAAAAACAAAATGAAAGAAAAACATATCAGTATGGATTCACTTAAAAAAGTGGAATGAATGAAAAAAACAATAGTATTCCTCAAAATCTGATAATTCAGAACAAAAACATCCACACACAACAGGAAGAGACTAATGAATATATATATAACAAAAGAACAATAAAATTGAACGTATTGGAGCAAAACAAAATAAATGTAAACAAAGTAAAAAAAAAAAAAAAACCCACAAAAACTGGCAACTTCACAACTTTGTTAGTAAGGAGGGGAAGAAGTGGTGGGGGGGAACAGTAAATAAAAGGGGAATGGGGTAGGTAAGGGGGGGGGGGGGAATGAGATAATATTGCTGTGATAGACACACGCTAAGATAACACGCTGGGATAAGATATACCTGTGTTGTTATTATGCACCAAAACAAGAAAGGCTAAATATTGTGCAAGTCGATCGTTCAACCTGAGCAACATGGTAATGGTGAAAAAAAACAAAAAAAAACAAAAACACAACTCAACAAACTAACCCCAAAACCACAGACACACACTCATGCATGCCAATAGCAGGCTGCGTGTCACCTAGTCTGGTTCTTTGGCTCATCAGTTGTAAGTATGGGACTTAATTCTTACACAACAAGCTGTCAGAGTGATGGCACTTCCCTGCAGCCGTGTGGTCTGTGTGTACTTGCAGCCGTTGTCAGTATAATCAAGGGCACTTTCTGAATTTACAAAGGCAATAACCTATCGCTACATATCAACAGAAATGGCAAAGCGTGACCTTTGCACTCATTATACATAAAAACATCTTCTGATTAATTAACAGCGCAGACGTATACAATATAACCAGAACATCAGAGTCGATGGTCTTCTTCCTGTTTGTTTAGTTAGTACAAATAAAGCAAAAAAAAAAAAAGAGAAAAAGAAAAAAATATCAGTCTCACCTTGAACAGATGTTAAAGAAGGGGTAGATGATATAATCCGAGCGAAAAACAACAACAACAAACAAACAAAGACACCGTGATGTTCCAAAAATGCACTCACAATATTTTGTTTGCATTTTCTCATTCTGCACTTTGTAGGGAGTCCGCAATACTATGTCTTCTTCTTCATCTGAATATTGATAAATAATCATTGTATGAACTGATCTCACAATGTTTTGTGTCCATGTGCACCTCTCAATCACTCTACTTTTCATTCGAACCGCACCTCTGTACTCTTTTCAACACTTCTTCCTCTGGTACACATCTTCTTCGAAGCAAGCTATTGCATAGACAGGAAATTCCACACACTTGCATTGAGGAATTCCCATTGCATACTGGGGGGCCCACTTCGATGCCTGGGTCTGATAACAAGAAAACTAATGCTTACAATCAGCAAGGATTTTACACCTAGTATTCACCATGGCTCCTTTCCTCTGACTGTAAACTGGAAAAAGGGAGAAGTTTTCCTATTTTCACTGGCTATCATTCCTGCTGTAGCAGATTGGAAAAAGGGAGACGTTTTCCTATTTCACTGGCTCTACGTTTCTGCTGTAGCAGATTGGAAAAAGGGAGACGTTTTCATATTTTCACTAAAAGTTAGTATGTGGGGTCTTGTGTATGTTAGATCAAAGCATACACAACTGAATGCCGTCAGCACTGACTCAGCAGCAGTGTGTGGTCTTCTGTAGCTGACAATTTTTGGATGATCTGATGTTGAGAACTCCCTTACAGTTTGCCGGTGCTGGTACGATAGAACCACCAAGGGTGTGGGTGTGCATGACAAAACCAGCATGACTGGCAAGAGGATATTGCCGTTTTAACAGCTTGAAAGATGAGGGTGAAAAACAACAATAGAAAGAAAAAAACAAAGAAAGAAAAAAGCGCCCAGCTCAGAATATTTCAAAACTTATGATAGTTTTGTTTATAAAGGGAAATTACACATGCCTTCCCTTCAGACATCCATGAATTTGGGTTTTCAAACTGTAGAGTTAATATGCATGTTCCTTCTGATTTTGTGTTGATCTTAAGTCAAACAACTGAAAGAAAAAAGCCAATGGCTAGTCCAACAGCAATAGAATCACCTGAAAACTGGATTAGATTATCATCTCCACACACCACCTGACACCACAGAACTCAGCAGGTGCAGTGTCTCCTCTGGTGGGTTGCCCTGTAATGACCAAACGTTGATTGCACTTTGTGGAAAGCCGGTGCCGAGGCTGCAAAAAGAGGAACCTGGGTGCCTCTGCTATGAATGTCATTGGAGTAAGGCCACCAAACCTGCACAGAGATGACACAGGAACAAAATTAAAAAAAAGGAAGAAAAAAAAAAAAAGCAGCAAGACCATTCCAAAACATGGCCGTTCTTCCTCTAAGAAGGAAGAATTCAACACGATTAGAATCAGAGTAGGGCGGGAAATCGTGCCACCAGTGTCACGGCTACTGTCGGCTGCTGGCATGAGTGGTGCTGGGCTGTCCCCTGAAGGTGATGTATGTGTAGAGCAGACTGCCTGCCACACTGCACACACAATGCAGTCACACTGTGAAGTCAGACACCTTACACAGCAAGGCCATTCAAAAATACACATTTAAGGAATCACAAAAATCTGTAAGGCAATCAAGTACTGTGCAAAAAACTACAGATCTAACTGAAAGGGCATCTGGGAGAGTGCAGACCTCTGAAATGGTTGGAAAGATCTAGATTAGTGGACAGGCTTTTATTCAATTTATGTTTATTTTCAAAACTTCTATGCGCAAGTCCATTCACGAAAGAGGAAACTGGTTTTGTTTTGTTTTCTGCCAGGGAAAAAAATAATTGGTAAAGCTGAAGAGTTACCTCCCATGTAGCTTTTGAAATAGGATATGGAAATTATGAAATGTCCATCGGCTTGTTTGTCCATCAGAAACATTACTTAAGAATTGCTGTACCAATTTACTTTATTGCTATTAAATACTGATAATAGTAACAATAACAATGATAAGATAAGTGCAGAAGCTTGAGTGATGTTGCTGACAGACAAACAAGATGATGGACGAGCGAAACATCACTTTCCTTACTGAGGTAAGCTGTTGAAGATTGAATAAGTCAGTCCATGGGCAAGTACTTGAATGAAAGTATATTTCAAATCATCAGAAAGTATAGATATAATTACGTCTTTTATCAGACTCAAAGGAAGAAACTAACACTCAAATGGAATTTTAATCATATATTGAAAACAACTATTGTTCATGTTCTCCCAGTCCCTCAGTTTCATCCTAAAGTTAGACTCAATCTTTGATCATTTCTGTGATCTTCCAAAAAAAAAAAAAAGAAGTTTTGTGCATGTTTGGGGAAGATCTCAGTATGCGAGTGTGTGTGTGTGTGTGTGTGTGTGTGTGTGTGTGTGTGTGTGTGTGTGTGTGTGTGTGTGTGTGCGTGAGTGCTGATGTGCTTGAGAGCATAGGCATAAGTGTGTGTATGTGCACCAGTTCCTACCCAGAACTGAGTTTGCTATGGGTTGGAATGGGAAAACTGAAACTATATAGTTGAGTTTTCATCTACTGAGTGGACGTAATTTTTAGAGTTTTGCTCAAGTTTCCTGACCAACACCACAGGTGCTAGTATCGCTCTAGCCTGGTTAATGCCGAAATGCATCACCAAAGGAAGCCTGGGGTACAGGTCAATCATGTGGTCTCAGACTGGAATGGAATTCCATAGCATCACCTTCATCCAAATATGTCTACCCCAACATCTTTTTATAATGAAGAGATGATGATGTAAATAACAGTAACGAACAAAAAGTAACAAACAGAATAAACACTTGTAGATCACGTAGAAACAAAACTTTTACTCTCCTTCAAAGATTGCTACTGTTCATCGCATTATTTTCTGAAGGAATGAAGGCACTGATTTTTTTTTTTTTTCCTGTCCAAAAAGTTTCACACTGGACTCACTATCCAACTTCTCCATCACTTTTCCACATTCTCATCTGCTTGCCACAGCTAGCTGTCTGTTCAGCGCTTTCCTAACATCAGTTCAGTTCAGCCTCCTCCTCCATAGCTGGTTGTGGACTATGAACATATGCACAGTGTATGAGTTACAGCTTCCTGTCCGCCGTCACTTCTGTCCACCTGTGAAGAAAGTTGCTCCGACTGGTTTTTGGAATGAGGCTAATCTCGTTTTTTTTTTTTTTCTTTTTTTTTTGACTAATATACAATCTGCAACATAGTATTTGAAACAACCATCCATTCTTACTTCTTTGCTGTTTTTTTATGTGACACAAACAGCTATTCTGGGAAGTAGGCATCATTGTCCATCATACTCATCCTCCTTGATCATCATCACAGAAAGCCTCAAAGTCTGTGCCCCTTCTAAACCCGATCTCATAGATGACCTTAGGTTTTTTGTTTTTTTTTTCCTACCCAGGTATGTGACTGTGTCGAGTTTGAGTCAAAATTGTCAGCATCAACAATCTAATGGGCACTTCCGTTGGATGGATGATATATGATGTTTGATGCTCTCCTAATGATGATAACTAACACTGGCTCTGCGGCTGCACCATTCTTGTCTACAACAGGCCTCTCAGTAATGATGTCCTGCACTCTGGATCAGAACAGGCATCACTGAGCACCACCAAAGTGACTCAGCAGCAGTGCAGTGTCTCCTCTGGTGGGTTGCCACATGACGGCATGATATTCATTGTTCCTAGGGACCGCAGCGCCGGAGCTGTGATGGGACAACTAAGAATGCGGCTGTGTAAAAGGGAGCCGGAATGTACCGTGAGGGAGTAGTGCCACTGGTGGATGAGGCAGAAGGGGCCTTGGGAGGAGAAGGGGGGGGGGAAGAAGATAAGACAAGTTCTGATGATTTTGTGGGAAAAGGTCACATGCATAGTCTGTTCCTAGGTTCAAAGCTCAACGAACTTCCTTCAATTTTGCACGCTTCACAACTGACACCTTTAACGTTTCTTATAAAACAAGAATAAAGCAATCCTCTTCTCTCACCTGACGTTAATCCCTATGAAATTGATGACACTGAATATGTAGTCCCCGCCAATGACGAATCCTAAGTAAGTTACCAACAGGTTCTGTAACACAGAGGCATATGAAAGCAAGTGATTTCTGAACAGAATTATTGACGAAAATTAAAACTGAACCATATCAGCACTTGTGCCAGTATACTAAAGTAAAAAAACAAGAATAAGAAAGAACGAACAAACCGCCAAGCTAACAACCTTGCCCCCAACCCCCACACAGACCAAAAAGACCATAATGCTTGTAAGAAATGCAACCCACCTTCCCTCCCCCCACTTCCAAACATTTAGCATGAAGAAAACCATACTTAAAATGGTGATGTGATTGAAATAATTTATACACACAAAAAAAAAATCCTCAATAGTTTGTCTATGCCATGCAATTATCTTAAAAAAAAAACTGAAAAGGAATACATCGGATTGAAATAATTCAAACACACAAAAAATGCTCAATAGTTTGTTTGTCTATGCTATGTAATTATCTTTTTAAAAAACTGAAAAGGAATTCATTCACTTATCAATTCCTCAGTCTAGTATCATATTTCACACAACAGTTTTGTTTTGTGCCTTAATCTGGATGAGCTGATTGTGCATCAGCTACATAATTATTCTACAGTTCTGAAACACACTTTTTTTTTAATGAACAGTCCTATTTCACTTGCCTTGCAATATATTCATGTAGTTTTATTACAAAACTCTTTCAATTGTCAAGGCACCTACAGGAAATAAGACAAGCTAAAGGCACAGACAAATATGTAAGTATCATTATGAATAAAGTCTTAAGACATTCTTCTCTTCAACATAAAGACAAAGACATACATGCACACACACATATACATACCCCCTCCCACCACACACACACACTAACATATAATCTTGTCCCAAGCACACCAGCATACATGTACAAAAACAAACTTTTGTCATGAAGACAAAGAATGAACAAAGAAAAATAAAGAATCAGAAGCAATGTCATCAGTGAGAATGAAAGAAAAAATGCAAAGCAAGGAAAAAGAAAATGGCTAGAAAAAAAAGTAAAAAGAACTAAATGCAGAGAGAATGCAACAGAAAAGAAAGAGAAATAAAGAGAAATGGAAACAAGAAATACAGAAACAAATAGAAAAATAAACAAAATAAAAAAGAAACAAAAAAAACAGACCAAAAAATCATAGAAAGAGGATGCAAACAGCACAGATCTCTCTACGACATCAACGTTCTGAAGCAAATGAAAGCACTTGTGAAGGCAGAGTTGTAGAAGATGGACACACACACACACACACACACACACACACACACACACACACACACGCACACACACAAAAAGAACACACACATACACACACTCACACTCACACACTCACACACGCACACATGCATGGGTGACACAGACACAACACACAGTCACTATTGTTCTCACGTAAATATGTATGCACATTCACACACACACAAACTTACTCACACACCACACCTGTACATACACTCTGAACCAGCCTCCCTACTCCCCATCCCTCTGTCCCCAACACACACATACAAACAGGCCAACCTTCAGAACCCCAATGATGGTGGTGGTGAGAGCGGAGTTATAGGCGGTGCACAGAATGATGGAATAGTTGAGCACAAAGCCCATCACGCACGACATGAAGAACACCCCCAGGAACCCGGGGTCCCCTCCACATGTCAAAAGATAGGGACTGCAGAGAAAAAAATCAAACCTTTCCATGTGGGCAGGGATGCTGCAGGGACTCTCAATTGTTTAGTACATGCTTGGAAATAAAGACTGAGAAAAAAACAGGCAAAGGCATAGCTAGATAACACCCCCCCCCCCCCCCCCACACATGTGCGTGTGCGCGCATACGCGTGCACAGAAACACTCGCATGCACGTATGCACTAACACACACACACACACACACACACACACACACACACACACACACACTCAATACAATTTCTCCTTACAAACTTGACTTGCCATCCCATGAAAATCAGATAGAGAGATAGACTGATGGACTGACAGATGACAAACAGATAGCCAGATATAGATACTTGTATTTAGATAGATAGACAGATAAATAAATAGATATATTGATAGGTAGATGGACAGATTTTCATCACACAACATGTCATAGTGTATGGCTGACGTTGTCAAGGCTGCAGAAATCATGTTGCTCTAAAGGAGAAGAAAGGTTGCCAGAAAAGTCAAACTTAAAATCTACTGGCCTTTCA
Organism: Conus betulinus; assembly: GCA_016801955.1. Taxonomy (NCBI): domain Eukaryota; kingdom Metazoa; phylum Mollusca; class Gastropoda; order Neogastropoda; family Conidae; genus Conus; species Conus betulinus. Next base: position 19,849 of record JADBJO010002923.1, on the reverse strand, counting down.
CTGAGATCCACCAACTTTCTGAGTTCAGCAGAGTTATGGCCCATTCCCGACCAATTCTGGTTTATCACCTTGCAATATGTCATCCTGCCATTGTTGTATGAAATGAATTTGGACAAGTTCTGTAAAAATACAGTTTATAATCTATGCCTGTTTAGTCTTGTTGCACTGGCTTTCTGAGAGCTTCATCATTGGTAAGTCATCATTTCTTGTCTCAAGTCAGCCAATGCTGGGCTACTTCTCTGATAATCACAAATTTTGGTGACCAATTACATTTTTTCCTTTTAAAAACATGTTGCTTTTCTTTCTTTTTTTTTTTTTTTTTTGACAAATGCATAAACTGTTTCAAGCACAGTAGACAGTGTGCAGCTGTTCACATGATGTGGTGATAGAAAATGACCACACGCACAATCATCTCACTTAAAAAAAAAAACATCCTCACATCATGACCCGACAATTGTCTGTGAGAAGGCAATTATTAGGGACAGCCCCTGGCTTTCAACTGGAAAACGCAAACAAATAACGACAACAACAACATACACGTTCAGTGACATGAACGCCCCTGTCTCCATTCTCCACACTCACTTTCTGCAGCTCTCCCGACGCCAAAGTCCACACACAGGCAGGCAGGAGCATCAGAAGACTGTTGTAGTACAGCAGGCCGTACTTGCCCAGTTCCTATTGTGTACAGGCAGACACACAGTCCAACTAAGAGTCAGCGATTAGGATCTTAATACATCCCCACGGCTACTTGGGCTTTGTCACATGAAGCGAGATTCACACACTGTATGTGCTCATAGTTCGAAGCCAACAGGCACAATACGCAACATCTACAAACTATACCGGTTTGCACTAAACATAGCATAAAGGTAGTGGCTGGAAAAGATGAAGTGATCTGGATTTTTACTGAATAGAGGTTCAAATTGTTAAAATAACATTGATCAAAAGCCCTAAAAAAATGCACATATATGTAAGCGAACAAAAATGTATACGCACAACCACATGCACACACTTGTCCACACCAGTGATAGACACATTTGCACACACACAAGCACTCACTCACACACAAATACATGTACACTCGCACACACACACATACATGCACACATACACACCAATACATTAACCAAGACAGAAAATAACAGTACAATCCAATGTAACAAAATGGTCATTGCATTTAAGCATCATGTGACTATCCAAATTAAAAGCAAAAGTAAATGCCTTTCATTTTCTGTTGTGAATGTATTTCCATACTCAGAATCTACTCATTCTCTTGTCTGTCACACGTTACTGCCAACTGATGAAAGAGGGGAAATGTAAAATGCAATTAACAACACCACTGCAACCCAATCAATATCAGCAGCATCATTATTCATAGTTTTTGTTGCTGTTGTCTTTTTGTCAATGTCTGAATCATCTCTTTTTTTTTTTTTATCCGCTTCCCCCCCCCCCCCCCCCCCCCCACCCCAACCTCTTCCATTTGTGTTTGTATTTGTTAATTTATACTGTTAGTCTTTCAGTGGGGCCTCCACCCAACTCTTATCCCCCCAATTTCTTTACATATATATATATATATATATATATATATATATATATATATATATATAATTAAAGTCCACTGAAAAAGACCTTAGAAGGTTGAAATATTGTGAATATTAAATGAATCAGTCAGTCAGTCAGTCAGTCTGTCTGCATTTTTTTTTTTTTTAGTTTGATACAGAAATAAAGTAATGCAATACACTGATCTGTCTGTCCTTAAATGACCTGTATGAGTGTATCACTATCCCTGTGTCCATAAAGTTACTCTTGTTGTAAGTTGCTTACAGATGTCAAGCTTCTTCTTCAGTGCTCTCTTTGATGCCGATGATTTCTGTTGACTGCTTTGTTTGTTTGCTTGTTTTTGTTTCAGTATCTATGATGTAATGCTAGAATCGAGCGAAGCATAACTTCTTATATACAGGCAGCAGTTGCCATGGTGCTTTGGCAAGTCTTGTGGACTACTGTCATGAAGTAGTGGGTTTGAACCCCAAAGCAATCATTGAAGCAATAAGGCACTGTCGAGTCACATCCTGCACTTAGTTAGTGTTGCAGAGTGTACTTAGGGGAGTACTGATGTAGGGGTGAGACGGCCGATTACTTTTGGCTGGAGACATTGACTCTCTCTGCCTCCATGATAATGCTACTGTTGTCAGAAGGGAGCTTATCAGATGATATCTTACCATGGCTGGATCTGAACGGCACCCTGAGCCTTTTCAAGTACATCAGCAGCAGTGCAGTGTCTCTCCCATTGAGTGGCCCCCTGATGACCTGATACGGATAGTTCACTATGGGTTGCATGCGCTTGGACTGGCTCATGTTCCTAAGAGTGGACTTTTTTTGGTATCAGAAAGAGCATCATGGGAATAATAGTACTGAGAGGGCAAGGAAGATAAAAACTCTATACCACCACCACCACCACTCCCCATCCCCTAAACCAGATATTAAAAAAAACAAGAAAAAAAAAAAGAAAGAAACCTGAACATGTCTCTTTGTCCTACCTTTGATTCCAGCTTTTTCTTGGTGTAGACGCCATTGGCAGCGGTGCAGATATTGTTCACCATGATGAATGAATACCCCCAGAAATCGAAGGCCAAGTCACTGCTGCAGACCCGACAGTAACATCAACATCATTCGACCATCTGTTCTCATCACTCTCTCCTTCCTCTAGCTCCTCCACATATTCAGTATCATCTTCAACCACAGCAAACCAATGCCATGGTATTCACCATCAAACAGTTCATGCGATCTGCATCAAAATCATCACCCACAGCAGCATGTCCAACATGACAAAAAGTCACCGATGAATTTCCAAAAAGATCTGTTCAGGAAAAAAATAAAATAGGGGAAGGTGGCATCTGTCTTTCAGTGGCAAACAGAGTTACCTTTTCTAAGTTCAAGAGTCAAGCAAACGGATCTAGAAGGTCAAATATTTGATTTGAAGCACACACCAGGATAACAACTGGGATATTAAACTGTCTGCATTACATGCATTCTCTTTCCCATGTTTTGGCATTTTCTCTCTCTGACTGAACTGTGAAGCTCTGACTGAACTGTGAAGCCGAGTTATGGGGCCAAATTGCTCTGGGTGCGTTACCACCAGCATCTGTCCTATGGAAGCTGCCTGGTCATTCTCACTGAATGGGAGCTCCAACACAGATTATCTCCCTTGCAGATTTCTGCAAGTAGTTTTATGCTTGATCATTATCCTTACAAAAAGCTTACTTCAACACAGGTGTTTTGATGATATTTGTTGTTGTTGTTGTTGACTGAAGCATATGGCACATCATCAGGTCCCTGTCTTCCCACTGGGATCCATAGAACACTCAACTCTAGGTTGGAAATGGCCAGGGCTGAGAAATCCCATAATGATTTTTTTTCTTCTGACGGCCACTGAACACCCAAACTTCCAGTTCTAAGTCTGTGACACCAACCACAACACCATGGTGAACTGTGACAAGGTCCAGTCTGTTGTAGTCTGTGTGAACTGTCTGTCTGGCCTTAACTGATTACAGCATCATTTGAATATCATGATGATTCACAGGCATAAAATTTTGGCCCAAGTGTGAAACGACAGTATCTGTGTATTTACTCTTTGTCAAGTTAAGCACTTTCCGTCTTTGCCGATGTTTCCTTGGTTCACACACTGACCAGTGTTAAACTGTGTACATTTCATTTGATTGAATACCATGACAAACTTATTAAAAAAAAAAAAAAGAACCACAACAATTATAATGACACTTAAACTTCACTAAGTTATGAAGAGCATTTTCATCAATAATTCCGACATATATAAAGTTTTCCAAGTTTGTAACATTTCTTTTACATATAATCATCTTATCTTTACTGAACATTGCTTTTAACAACACACTCTCCCATGATGCGGGCTTGTCACAACCCATATATTTTGAATACTGAATACAACCAAGGAAACTCAACAGAAGTACAGCGTCTTTTATAGTGGGTCACCATCTTGACAACTCGATCCATTGCTTCATGTGGACTGTACAGTTGGATATGTGACAGGACTATCCAGGTGTAGCCGTGTGTGTGGTGGCCAGACTGATTGGTGCTGGAGTATTATTCCTGACAGGACGTGCAGGATGAATCAGCAAACAATCAAACAAACAAACAATACAGACAGCAGAAGATGTTGAGGTGAACAGGGGTAGGAATGGATAATCAGGGGGGCAGGGGTGGAGGAGGTTAGTTAAAAGGGCAGATTGAAAAAAAAGAGCTATGCATATTAAATCTGTTTAAAAAAAAAAAAAAACGCATCAAAGATGAGAGAACACACTCCGATCTCACCTGGCAGCGATGATGGCGCCAGATATCATCAAAAAGACTGTAAACTGAACAACTCGGTTAGCTTGAACTCTGCACAACAAAAGTCCACACAATACATGAATGACGGCTCCTGGTTCACTGCGAACCATCACAAATGAACTCTGTTCAAACACACTTCACCTGGGTGTAACGAAAACAAATACATGATGCATTGCGTCATTGTGAATCATTATAAATGAACTCAGTTCAAACATGCTTCACCTGGGTGTGGTAAGCTTTAACGAAAACAAATACATGATGCATTGCATCATTGTGAATCATCATGAATGGACCTAGTTTTCAAATGGTCAACTGGGTGATGTAAATTTTCTTAAAACAAACAAATAACGGGGCTGTCACTGTGAACCATAATGAATGAACTCAGTTCCTGACTGTTTCATTTAGATGTGGTACATTTTTTCAAAGCAACAAAAATGATGGGTGTGTCATGGAGAACAACTGTGACAGAATTCGGTATTCACAGTTTTTT
>JADBJO010002923.1:0-7500 GCA_016801955.1 Conus betulinus | reverse complement strand
ATTTGTTGACGGTCTTCTAGGAAAGATGTTATCAGTTGTAAGGTATTTCCTGTTACACCATATGATAAAAGCTTCCTGCATAACAGTTTGTGGTTAATTACATCAAAAGCCTTTGCAAAATCAACAAACAGTGCTCCACAATATTTATTCTCATTAACACTGGCTAGCCATTGATCTACTAGGTTGTGTAGCGCTGTATGACAAGAATGATTTTTCCTGAATCCTGATTGATTTTTATTTAGTAGGTTGGAGGAATCAAAATGGTGGCAAAGATGTTTATATTTATGTGTTTTTTCCAAGGGCTTGGACAGAACTGGCAAAATGGATATTGGTCTGTAGTTCGATGGCTCAGATTTTTGTCTCCAGATTTGAAAATGGTATACTACTTTAGCAACTTTGAACTGAGCGGGAAAGTGACATTTATCAATGCATAAATTGTAAATATAGGTAAGAGTTTCACATATAACAGGTGCTGATAGTTTCAGTATTTTTCCATCAATCCCGTCCAGTCCGCGGCGGCTTCCTGTCTGCTTTAATTGGCATAAAGCTTGGTAAACATCACTAACTGTCATAGGCGGAACAGGTGTTGCTGAACGAATGTTCTTAGCATTACAAAATTTTTTAAATTGTTGTAATTCATTTGAGTCAGTATTCTTTTTCTTTGACAATGTGTTCTGCAACTGTTGTAAAGTGTTGGTTGAGTTCATTTGGTGTTATGCTGGTAATGGGACTTGTCTTTGACTGTGAAGTTTTATTCGTAAGTTCATTTATTGCTTGCCATATGGACTTCGAATTTTGTTTGTTGGCTACAAGTTCACGAAAAAAATTCATTTTTTGCTGTCCGTTTGAGTGAGTTGACTTTATTACGTTGCCTTTTGAATCCATCCGACTTCCCTTCTGCTTCAAGGAGATCGTCGCGTAAGAAACAAGCAGCTTGTATTTCATCAGTCATCCACTTTGGTTGTGCACTATGTTTAACTCGACGCGTTTTGAATGGCGCATGCTTGTCATAAACAGAATTAAACGTGTGTAGCCATACTCTAGCGCTTTCTCTGGATCAGTGTAATTATAAACATTAATAAAGGGGGAATTCGTGAGGTCAGTAAGAAAGGTATCTTCGTGGAAGTGTCCAAAAGATCTGTAAGTGATGTGTTTGTGGCCAGTTTTAGGAATTTTGATTCCACTTCTTTTCCATGTAATGCATACTGGAAAGTGGTCGTAGGTTACCAATGTAGAACAATGGTAATGGCCACACCTGAAAGTAGAAGAAATTTAGAATTCTCTATAGAGATTTACATCTTTTTCAGGAACAGCAAAACAAAACAAAACAAAACACAACATCAACAACAAACCTGTCCCAAAAAAAAAAAAAAGCCTCTTTGAAAGAAGGAAGTCTCTACTCAGCAAATTTTTAAAAGGGAGCTGCCATTGCATACATCATGGTGAAATTGTTTGTCAGATTATCATCTATGGGAGATGTGAAATTGGCTGACAGAATTTTCAGTGGTAACAAACTCCCAGACAGCCTGGTTGGCCGGCTGACACTTTCACCTTTTCTATTTTCTCAGAATATACGACATTCAAGTAACCCCTTGGCAGAAATTTCAAGAGTTTTCCAGAGCTTTTTATGACCCCTGATTTGTTTTTCCAAGGCCTCATGTAAAGACAGGGAAACATTATGTATGCTAAAATGGAATACACACACACCACTGAAATATACCACTGGCACACTAAACACGAGATAGTAATCAGTAGTAACTGGCACTGATAATCAAAATACAGATGGCATTTCTCAGGACTGCCATCCTGTTCTGAAAACTTTCCGCGTTCTCCTGATTTTGCTTTAACAAAAAAAAGAAGAAAAAAAAAAACTATTGCAGAAAATAAATTCAAAGACCCATGATTAAAATTATGCGTTCCAAAGGCTTTTAAGACCTTGAAATAGGCATTTCAAAGTTTAAGACTTTCAAAGACCTTTAAAGGTCACTGAAGAATCTGCACACATACAAAACGCCCCAAGGTAACTGTCACAATTCTCTAATACTTTTGCTGCCAGTCACAAGTATAGATACGTGCAGACCTTCTTGGTGTAACACCTAGCAAACGAAATGAAGTAATACAATATTACTTAATGCGTCTGTTTAAGAGCTGCTTCCTGTTCAACTCCTGCCATTCATCTTGTATGAGTTTGTATTCTTATGAGTAAATATCATTCAGATTGAGTTTTCGTTTTAATCTTATCTCAGGACATTACACGACTAAATCTAACATCCTGTAGTTAGGTAATGAGTTGATAATACTTATAGGTAGAATTTCGCATATTAGGCAATGGGTCGATGATAATTATGTGCAGAATTTTCCATATCAGGCAATGGGTTGATAACACTTATGGGTAGAATTCTGCACGTTAGATCAAAGCATCTGAACATAAACTTTACAAAATGATCACTGAACAACTTCAATTAAAAACTGGTGAAAATGGTAACAGTACTTTGTTACACAATTCACCTATCATTCATTTGTATTATTTGTAAGAAATAGCCCGATACATTCTTGTCACAGTGTTTTAATATACGTCATAGGACTCGCTTATCGTTCATTTGTACTAATTGTAAGAAATAGCATGATACATTCTTGTCACAGTGTTTTAATATAAGTCTTACATGATCATGGGTCACAGTGTTTGAATATAAGACTAAAAGATCACGAAGTTGCAGTATATCAATGATCAGAATGAAGCATATTTGTAATGTACCTGTTTTGAATGTGCTGAAAGAGGGGTCAGGGAATGACACCATCTCGGCAGACTTGGCCAAGTACAGCAGTAGTATACCCATCACCATCTGAAAGCAAATTTGATATACAGTGAACACAACATTCATTTCTTGAAATGATTTCCATGGCTAATAATCCACTTGCGATTTGAGAGGCATCAGGAGAAAGAAAAGCTTAGTCTGGGTCTGTGTTCTGGTGCTGTTGAAGTTTACATTCCTCACAAATAACAAAATAAGGGGCAGCCCGACTGGTTTACCAAACAGACAAGAGAAAGCACTGTCAACTGTTATCCCTTCATACTTTCATGTGGTCACAGTCGATATCGATGCAAAGAAGATAGGTATTTTTGTTTGTTGTTATTGTGTGTGCGTATGTGTTTTAATGCAAAAGTGCATAGTTTTCATATCCCTGCAACAAGCAGGCAAAAAAAACACACACATACACACACACACACACACACATACACACACACACCACACACACACACTCACAACACACACACACACACACACACACACACACACACACACACACACACACACACACACACATACATAGTGAATGCAGACAATGAGAATGAAACTGATGTGTACCACCAGAAAGCTTGATTCATGCAAAAAATGTTTATGCAGTATGATGCAAAAGGCGCTTTGAAAAAAAAAAAAAATCCCCAAACAAATGAAAAAAACAAACAAACCCAGGCCTGATGCAGTGTGCATGATGATACCCCTTTAAAAATATTGGATTAGTGAAACAAATACTCTAGGAAGAGGAGTATCACCATATTTCATTCTATATAAACTCTGGCTCTGTGAGACCCATGATATAAGAACATGAGGTGCTAAAAGCTCAGAGCGTTTGTTTACAATGAACAAAAACACACTGTGTGGGTGCAATGCATAATAGCGAAATTACAGCTGAGGTACAGCTAAAATTGCTGCATAAAATTCAACACTTCTTGACAAGACCTGTATAATACATACTCAGCATGTAATTACTTGTAATCCCAAACATATAATGCCGAGTCATACGCACTGCAGAGAGAGAGAGAGAGAGAGAGAGAGAGAGAGAGAGAGAGAGAGAGAGAGAGAGAGAGAGTGTGTGTGTGTGTGTGTGTGTGTGTGAGAGAGAGACAGACAGACAGACAGACAGACAGACAGAGACAGAGACAGAGAGACGAAGGGGTGGGGAAGACAGACAGAGAGAAGAGAGAGAGAGAGAGAGAGAGAGAGAGAGAGAGAGAGAGAGAGAGAGAGAGAACAGAGACACAGTCAGACAGAGAGAGACAGAGACAGAGAAAAAGATGGATATGTTTTGTTGAGTTCATATGGGTATGTCACTATGTGCCTCTGTGGGTGTGTCTGCATCTGTATCATGCATGTTCAAATGACAAATCGAACTGAACGTCAAGTCCATCAGATGGGGACTATAAGCGAGTCTGCCTGTGTGCCTTCCTGGCCCCCTGCACACATTAAAGAACCCACGACAGTTGAAAATTGAAAAGAGCAGGGTGGTTCCCCGCTGCCCTGGCAAAATTGATGTAGATTCAAGATAGCCGCCTGGTATTTCTTACCAAGCCATAAAAATTGTCATTTACTGTTATTGTGTGCCATCGTGTACCTGTGGAAATGGAGGACATGTATAAAACATCACATGCGTCCTATGTGAGAAACTGGAGGAATAAATGAGATAAATGAAAATGAATTACTGATATTTGAATGGTACAGGAACGACTGAATGAGCACCAGTAGGCTGCTCTTCAGCCGGCTCTACCTGGGTAGGCAACCCGTTGAGTGAGTGAGGTAGTGTGTTTATTGTAAAGCACTTAGAGCTTGGTCTGTGACATTATTATGTATATAAATACCCTATATAATAATAATAATATATAATATGTGCATGTTTGTGCAGGCATGTGTACATGAGTACAATCATGTTTAGGGCATAAAAGTGTGTTGCTTTTTTTTCTTCAGTCTCATAAACTGCGCTAAAAATAAACTAACTGACCTAAATAATTAAATTACTCAATTTGTCAGTGTTTACTTTTATGTCACTTAAAAATGTAGTGTAGTGTGTCAGTTGGGTTTTGTTTTGTTTCTCTTTTTCTTTTTTTTTTGTGCATTTTCACACTGTTTGTTATTTACTTTTCTGGCTGTTGTATTTTCGCATGTACTTCAGACACGTGATGTTTTAAATGTTTATATCAACTCAAAATATCCTATCTCTACTTTGATACTGTTACTGAGACTACAGCTCATGCTGGTTTGATGCACTCTGATAATACTGAATATCTATCATATATATCTATCTATTTTGTAATATGATATTCATATTTGGTTCGACAAAAAAAAAAAAACAACAACAACAAAAAAACCCAGACCTTTGACCAGCAGCGCGAATAAAGCAAGCAAGCAAACAATAAACCAAACATGACCATAAGCACTTTCTCGTCCACACAGACCCCAATACCACAAAATCTTCAAAATGCGTTGGTATTAGTTTTCCAAGCAGCTCTTTGAAAATCTGAAAAATTGTCAAGTGCTAAGTAGATCAGGACTGGTTGTAACAAAAGGACTGGTTGGTTCCCTACTGTAAAGTTTGCTTGACAAGTATACCAAACACATGTGAAGCCAAATCTCACCTGGCCAACTCCGAGAAACTGAAAGGATGGAAATCTGAAACACAGCACAGGCAACATCTACAGCAAAGGTTTGCTGTGCAGCACACATTTTATTCACAAACATGACATGATCATTTCAACACTTTTCATTATTTAATCTCCCTCATCAGTTCACACAAACAATAAACAACTGGGTAATATTCTGCGAATGGAGCTCTACAGATCCTATTTCATTATATCATTTTACATCATCCTGTTGGTACAGTTACCTAGAAATAGCTGATATGAGAGTAAACTTTAAATTATCAAGTGTCAAGTTAAAAAAAAGCATTACTGAGCAGCTGAATTATCAGTGGTGCTCAGGAAAAAAATATTTTGGCAAGAAATACAACATTTTTACTGTCTTGTTGCATGTCTTACCAGCACACACACACACACACACACACACACACACACACACACACACACACACACACACACAGAGGCATACACAGAGGCACAAATACATGCATGTACTTACAGTGATAACTACAAAGTCTAAGAATCAGTACTAGAGTCACACTTTGCTGTCACATTTACCTTAGGTGTTAGTATTGTACACACATAGAACACAATTAGCTAAACTGAGAACAAAACTTTACAGAAGCTGAATTAATTGTGATGGAAGATTAAAAAAGTAACAAACATTTTAATAGTCCGATCAAAATTTGGTGTCAGTCTTGTCAAACATTGAACAAAAACTAAGACAAACTTAGAACAAAACTTTCACAGAAACTGAATTAATAATGAAAGAAGAATAAAAGGTAAAACCATTAAACTCATAACAAAATAATCATTTTGAACTCAGACTCTTTCCATCTCACTTTCACACTCAACATACATGGCATGCTCTCTCTGCGCCTCATTTTCTGACTGTCTGCTTCCCCTTCTTTCTCTTTTCTCACAATAATTTATACAGAGCATATGTGATCGCATGTCCAATTCACACCAACATCCAGGAAAAAAATTAATTAATCACACACACACACACACACACACACACACACACACACACACACACACACACATCCCAACATGCATACAAATATGATGTATAATCAATCAATTTATACATACATCCACAGGCAGAGAGAGAGAGAGAGAGAGAGAGAGAGAGTGAGAGAGAGACTGATCAATTGATTGACTGATTGATAATCTTTATTCCCAAGGGTAACAGGTGAGCAAGATGTTTTATTACATCTGGCCCTTATTCATTCAGGGACTATGGATAACATAGAACACTGTTACAGAATACAGAACTGATTACAAACAAAAAAGTAATGATTCATTTTAGCATTAAAGAAAGCATATAGACTGAAAGTGTCAGTCATATAACACACACACACACACACACACACACACACACACACACACACACACACACAACTACATACTATAAATAATATTCCAAAGTGAAAAGAGGATGTAAGAAGTATCAGTTACCAAACAAGTATCATCAGCATAACCTGAGGAGCAATGAACAGTGATTTATGAAATAAACCAATATACTATCATGTTCATATTCAAGAATATGTTCATAAAACAAGATTATTTTTCAAGGCTGAGAAGAAATTATAGATAGTAAGATACATAGACTGACAGATAATGAGAGAGAGAAGAAAGAAGAAGAAAGAGAGAGAGAGAGAGAGAGAGAGAGAGAGAGAGAGAGAGAGAGAGAGAGAGAGAGAGAGAGATTCAATAATGACAATAACAAAACTTTTATAGTACTTCTTCACAACCTCAGTCTTTACAGGATACTTGATAGAAACAGAAATCTTGACTGACCAGAGTGAAGAAAAAAAAATGACACACGTTCACATGTCATACATGAAATCACATTCATTAAATGAAAGACTCGAGAAAGATTTGAAACTTACAAAGAATTAAATCGAAAGACACTGGGGAGGGAGGGGGGGGGGGGGGGGGGGGAGGGGCGAGGGTGGTGACAAGGGGCTGAGGGGGAGGGAGAGTACGTAGATGCAGGTATAGACGTAAGGTGTCATGTAATGTAACAACCCAAACAGATCAACGACGACATACCTGTAAGAAGTCAAAACAAGTTTATTGAC
>JADBJO010002922.1:259451-276673 GCA_016801955.1 Conus betulinus | reverse complement strand
TTTAGGCGTAGTTGATGCCATTTATTGTCTGATGGAAAAAACACATGTGATTTATCAGTAGAAATATTGCCAATGTTATACCTGTTATGCACTGTGAAAACCTAGACTGTGAACTTATGGAAACGGGGAACTGGATATAGGGAATACCTTGTGTTGTGGATTGGTTTTTTCAAACGCAGGAGGTGTTTTATGGATGAAAATATTTTTATGCTTGGTTGTTGTGTTTTCCTTGAATTTATTTCCCCCTTTGCCTGCTTTTGATTGCTTGCTAGTTTGGTTTGGTGTTTTTCTGGAAAGAAATTACATTACTCTTTCCTTTTGCTGATGACCCGTTCCCATCTCTCAAATTATCTCAGGCAAATGTTTGTGGTGTTTTTACCCATTGTAACAAGTGAGTGGTGTCCTTGCAATTAAAAAAAATCTGAGTTCAGAGTTCGCTCTCCTCTCTGCTCCCTCCTCTCTCTCGTCATCTCTCCGGAGGTCCTCTCCGCGCTCGTCCCCTCTCTCTCCTCCTCTTTTTCCCCCCCCCCCCCCCCATGGTTAAGCCACTCCTCTCTGCCCTCCTCTCTCTCTCCGTCCTCTCATCCTCTCCTCATCGCTCTCTACTGCTCTCTCTCTGCGTCTCTCCACCACACGGAAGGTCCCGTCCGGTCTGTAATGCCAGGAATCACAGGCACAGGCGCCGTCTTCCCACACTTTGTGTTTGCCGCTCTTCACATGCGGTTTCCTCCCATGCCACAGGAAGCACCAAACCTTCCGTTTCCGGCTGGCTCTGTCATAACAGCCATATCATCGTCCCCTGTTGTCATTCTGTCGTCTATCACACCAGGGTCAGCGTCCTTGTCGTCATCTGTCGTCTGTCACACCAGATCAGCGTCCTTTGTCGTCATCTGTCGTCTTGCCAACACCAGATCAGCGTCCTGGTGTCATCTTGTCGTCTGTCACAACCACCAGATCAGCGTCCCTGTTGTGTCAGCTGTCGTCTGTCACACCAGATCAGCGTCCTGGTGTCATCTGTCGTCTGTCACACCAGGTCAGCGTACCCTTGTGTCATCTGTCGTCTATCACAACCAGATCAGCGTCCTTGTGTCATCTGTCGTTCTGCCACCAGATCCACCAGGTCGTCTTGGTGTCATCTGTCGTCTGTCCACACCAATCAGCCGTAATCTGTCGTCTAATCACCAGTGATTGTCATCTGTCGTCTGCCACACCAGATCAGCGTCCTTGGTGTCATCTGTCGTCTTCACACCAGATCAGCGTCCTTGGGTGTTTTCATCTGTCGTCTGTCACACCAGATCAGCGTCCCTTGTCGTCATCTTCGTCTGTCACACCAGATCAGCGTCCTTGGTGTCATCTGTCGTCTCTCAACACCAGATCAGCGTCCCTTGGTGTCATCTGTCGTCTGCCACACCAGATCAGCGTCCTTTGTCGTCATCTGTCGTCTGTCACACACCAGATCAGCGTCCTTGTGTCATCTGTCGTGTCTCACACCAGATCAGCGTCCTTGGTGTCATCTGTCGTCTCCACACCAGATCAGCGTCCTTCGTCATTTGTCGTCATCTGTCGTCTGTCACACCAGATCAGCGTCCTTGTCGTCATCTTTCCGTGTTCTCACACCGAGCAGCGTCCTTGTTTGTCATCTGTCGGTCTGTCACACCAGATCAGCGTCCTTGTCGTCATCTGTCGTCTGTCACACCAGATCAGCGTCCTTGTCCGTCATCTGTCGTGTCTCACACCAGAGCAGCGTCCTGGTTGTCATCTGTCGTCTGGTCACACCAGATCATCGTCCTTGTCGTCATCTGTCGTCTATCACACCAGATCATCGTCCCTTGGTGTCATCTGTCGTCTGTCACACCAGATCAGCGTCCCCCTTGGTGTCATCTGTCACACCAGATCCAGCGCGTCCTTGGTGTCATCTGTCGTCCTGTCACACCAGATCAGCGTCCTTGGTGTCATCTGTCACACCAGATCAGCGTCCTTGGTGTCATCTGTCGTCTGTCACACCAGATCAGCGTCCTTGGTGTCATCTGTCGTCTGCCACACCAATCAGCGTCCTTGGGTGTCATCTCTGTCGTCTGTCACACCAGATCAGAAGCGTCCTTGGTGTCATCTGTCGTCTGTCACACCAGATCAGCGTCCTTGGTGTCATCTTCCGTCTGTCACAACAGATCAGCGTCCTTGGTGTCATCTGTCGTCTGTCACACCAGATCAGGCGTCCTTGGTGTCATCTTCCGTCTAATCACACCAGATCAGCGGTCCTTGGTGTCATCTGTTCGTCTATCACACCAGATCAGCGTCCTTGGTGTCATCTTCCGTCTATCACACCAGATCAGCGTCCTTGGTGTCATCTTCCGTCTATCACAACCAGATCAGCGTCCTCAGCGGGGAATAGATATATCGGTATTACTTAACCCTGTGTAAAATCCCTCTGTAGGAAGCATTTGGGAACCATTTGGAAAACCAGAGCCATTTATCAGAGACTCTTCTTACCGCCGCTGATTCGGGTTCGTCAGTGAGACCACGGCTGATTGCGTTGGCCTGCCTTGGCATCAAACAGAAATAAACCAGTTTGTGTCCTTCTGTGGCATTCTCACTACCTATGGTTTGAGAATCAGAGTTTCAACAGCACCCAAACCGACCACTGGAAGACAGAAAAGTGTAAAACGAAAAAGAAAACGATGTAAGGAAATTAAGAAAAACGGTGGATAAAACTAAAATTCAGAGATACAGGGGTAGAAATCTTTGCGCCCATGCTTTGAAATTCCATATAGGATACACAAAAGGTCAAAAGGTACCAACAGCCAGGGAGGCCCGCTCTACTGTTTGGATATAGCACGAACACAGGAAGATTCCTGCCCTGCCAGAATAACTAAACACCTGAACGGACGAAGCCTAGTTTTCTTAGGCAGGATACGCGCGTAACATTTCCAGTTCGACTTTCGAACGGATGAGCTGGTGGGCAGATCGTTTCGCCAGAACGTGTGCTCATGCTGGAGTGGACAATCTGTCTTTGAGGCAAACTGTCCGTTGCAGGATGGGTGCAGGGGGAAGGAGGTCCTGTTTCTGTTTCAACTGGGAAAAGTGTTTGTGCGCTGATAGTTAAGTTGTCTCCAGCCAGCTCTGTAGAGGACAGTATATTTCCCACGAGAATGTGCTTGTGTTGCAGCTCTATAGAGGACGAGTATTTTCCCACGTGAATGTGCCTGTGTTGCAGGTCTGTAGAGGACAGTATTTTCCCACGTGAATGTGCCTGTGTTGCAGCTCTGTAGAGGACAATATTTTCCCAAGTGAATGTGCCTGTGTTGCAGCTCTGTAGAGGACAGTATCTTCCCACGTGAATGTGCCTGTGTTTGCAGCTCTGTAGAAGACAGTATTTTCCCACGTGAATGTGCCTGTGTTGCAGCTCTGTAGAGGACAGTATTTTCCCACGTGAATGTGCCTGTGTTGCAGGTCTGTAGAGGACAGTATTTTTCCACGAGAATGTGCCTGTGTTGCAGGTCTGTAGAGGACAGTATTTTCCCACGAGAATGTGCCTGTGTTGCAGGTCTGTAGAGGACAGTATTTTCCCACGAGAATGTGCCTGTGTTGCAGGTCTGTAGAGGACAGTATTTTCCCACGAGAATGTGCCTGGCTTTGTGTTGCAGGCCTTGACGTTAACCTTCAGTGTGTCCTATATGCCTCATCAGAGGCTGCCCCTAGTTCAGCTGCCAGGGGGTGAGCATGTGGGAGATGGCCATCATCATCAGAGGAGTTCAGCTGCTAAGGTGAGCAGGAGTAGGAGATGACATCATCATCAGTGGAGTTCAGCATCTGCTAAGGTGAGCATGTGGGAGATGTCATCATCATCAGAGGAGTTCTTCAGCTGCGAAGGTGAGCATGTGGAGATGCCATCATCATCAGAGGAAACCAGTGCACAGAGCGCTTGGCACATCCAGAGTTATGGCAGGATCTCCCCTAAGTTATTCCCGTTCACAGAGCCAATGCCTTCGTACTATCAACAAACACTGTACGAAGTTCTTGGTTCTGATAACCGATAAGCTTGCTGTGTATAGCCAAACCGATTCCTATTGCTATACCAGCGCCTTTGGGCTTCCCAGTACAAAAAAAGGTGTGGTCTCTGCTAAGCTGACGTCCTCTGCTGTATTGTGGCCGTAAATCCTGTTTGTCTTTTATTTCATTCAGGGCCGAAATATATCCGTCTGGTAATAGCAAAGCCTCTTTGGCAATGAAAACCGTACGTTGTCCTGGTCTGCTGCCTCTGTCCAATATTCTCATATTCCGTCCTGAAAAAGTAAAGGGTACCTTCATTTTCCTCTTTTTAATATTGTTCCAACGGCATTCACGGACACCAAGAGGAGGTTCTAGTACCTGTCAGATTCTTCATGTAGTTGACTTTGTTTGGCAAGTCTTTTATTCATCTGTTCCCCATTTGGGGAGAAAAGCGATGGGCCTGCATTGGGCTGGCCTCCTCGCTGCGGTAGGAAAGGGTCATCACATTCACCCCTGCTCTTGGTAGATGTCGATGACGCCACTGCTGCCAACAAACAGCGTCCTTGCCTTTGCTGGGAAACCATCAGCAGCTCCCTCTGCCTGTTCCTGCCGCCAACTTCTCTACCAACTGCAGCACTTGAGGACAGACTGCTAGTGTTGCCTCCCTTGGTTCTGGCGAAACCTGTTCTGCTGGACCAGTTTGGGACTTTTCTTAACGTGAAGACGGGTGTGTGTGCGGTCAGCTGTTGGGACTTTTCTTAACGTGAAGACGGGGTGTGCGGTCAGCTGTTGGGACTTTTCTTAACGTGAAGACGGGGTGTGTGCGGTCAACTGTTGGGACTTTTCTTAACGTGAAGACGGGGGTGTGCGGTCAACTGTTGGGACTTTCCTTAACGTGAAGACGGAGTGCGCGGTCAACTGTTTGGGACTTTTCTTAACGTGAAGGACGGAGTGTGCCGTCAACTGCTGGGACTTTTATTAACGTGAAGACGGAGTGCGCGGTCAACTCGCTTAGTGACAGGTGCAGACACTGCCATGTGTGACAACAGCCCCAGCAGGTGCAGTTTTTATTGTTCGGAGTCTGGATACGGGCTGCAAAGCAATACGAGTCCCTTCGACCCAGGACCTATGAAAATAGGGCGTGGGTCAAGCTTCAAAACAAGCCAGAAGGCTTGCCACTTCCGTCAGAGAATTTGGGCGATAGATGTTGGCAGCTGTCACATGCTATCAGATCTGCATGCATTTGTTAAAAGAGGAAGCGGAAAACGATCACGACTGTCTTGTTCCCCTCTGCTCTTATGCCTGTACACATATCTGCCTCTATGTATGTACGTGTGCGCGTGTATGAGTGTATGTATGTATGAATGAATGTAAGCATGTGTGTATGTATGTTTGTATGTATGTATGATTATGCATATATGTATGTATGTCTGTCTGTATGTCTGTTATGTATGTATGTATGACGTGTGTGTGTGTGTGTGTGTGTGTGTGTGTGTGTGTGTGTGTGTGTGTGTGTACCTGTCGGTCGGTTGTTTCTTTCATATGTTATATATGCATGTATGCATCATGCATGTAAGTATGTGTGTCTATATGTAGGAGGCATATACGTATCTATGTATGTATGTATCAATCTGTCCGTGAAATATTTCGGTCGGTCAGCCCCACTTCTCTCTCTCTCTCTCTGTGTCGGGAGTGAGGAGAGAGAGAGGAGAGAGAGAGAGAGAGAGAGAGAGAGAGAGAGTAGAGACTGAGAGAGAGAGAGAGAGAGAGAGAGACTCTTACCACAGATAGAACCATACACAGTGGAGACGTTCAGATTGCAGTCACAGACGGAGTTTGCTGCAGGTTGCACCAGCAATGCACTCGTCTTCTGATACTGTCTGGTCGCACGAGTCACAACTCCTCGCTCTGAACATAGCATGTCCGAGTATCCGTGAGCGTGAGCGCGCCCGCGCGCGCGCGCGCGCACACACACACACACACACACACACATGCACCCCTGTATACACATACACATACGCGTAATAAAGGGTAGTATCTCTCTCTCTCTCTCTCTATATCTATATATATATATATATATATATATACATATATATATACTGACAATACTAATTTTAAACACACACACACACACACACACACACACACACACACACACCACACACACACACACGTACGCACATACCCTCTCTGTATCTTTCTCTCCCTATCTCTTTCTCACACACACACACACACACACACACACACACACACACACTTAAAAAAATCAAGCTTCATAGTACGTTTAGAATTAGCTTTTTGTTTGTTTATTTCTTTTTACTTTCCGGTTAGTTCTGTGTTGTTTTTTTGGCGCGTTCCTTACAGCTTTTTTTCTTCTGTTTGTCTTGTCTGCTTAATTCGCCGATACCGCTGTTTAGACTGTGGGAATATATTCAATTTCTTTTAAACCTGTTTGTTTTTTTTTTGGTTTCTCTCATCATTGTAGTTTGAAATCAGTCTGTGTGTGTGTGTGTGTGTGTGTGTGTGTGTGTGTGTGTGTGTGTGTGTGTGTGTGTGTGTGTGTGTGTGTGCGTGCGTGCGTGTGTGTGTGTGTGTTACAGTGTGTGTGTGTGTGTGTGTGTGTGTGTGTGTGTGTGTGTGTGTGTGTGTGTGTGTGTGTGTGTGTGTTACAGTGTGTGTGTGTGTGTGTGTGTGTGTGTGTGTGTGTGTGTGTGTGTGGTGTGTGTTGTTTAAAAATTAGTGTCGTCAGTGTACATATTGCTCTCTATTCTAATAAATATGTTTACATGATAGTCACGACTTGAACATCGCATTTTCTTATTTATCAAGTTAATAGATTTTTTTTTTTTTATATATAAATGCTCCCCTTCCCTGCGCTCCTTTATTTTTTCTTTTCTTTTTTCTTTTTTAAAGTCTAATATTACATAATGTAAACAGACTCTAGATCAAAGAACTCACTCACTCACTCTTTTTACTTGTAAAAAGTGTCCATGTGTATATTCATGTTGATATGACAGCCATTATTTTTGCTTTTTTCTACTTCTTTAAGTCGATTTCTTTCTAACTGAATTCTACCTGAAAAAAAAAAAAAAAAAAAAAAAGAAAAGAAAACGTGTATACTGGGAAAGAAAAGCGTGAATGAAAATGTGTAGCCGGCGTGTTTGAATGTCAACATATCAATCACGTACACAGCTGGAGGGACACACAGAGCGCGGCACATCTGCCATGTCAATATATCAACCACGTACACTGCTGGAGGGACACACAGGCAGAGCGCAGCACATCTGCCAAGGTCAAAGGGATCCTGGATCCTGCCTGCGATCCCAATCCGGACTGTGGATCCGTAATGGGTTCGTCTCTGAGCCACATTGATGGCATCTTACACCGAACAGACTAAAGGAGCCGGTCGATTCATTTGCTGCTGTTAGTGGCAATGGACCATAGATTGCATCTTACACCGAAACAGACTAAAGGAGCCGGTAAATTCTTTTGCTGCTGTTAGTGGCAATGGACCATGCTCCGTCCCGCAAGCGCCGCTGTTCTCCTTGTACTCCACTGCTTAGGCCGCCTCGTACCAGCACAAAGAGTTACAGACAAACATCTTCCTCTTTCCAAGCCCCAGCAATAGATTTCCTGACAACCTCCGGCACTCTGACTCCATTGTCTCTTTGAGGTCTGGCCTAATAACTCGCCTCTGGCACTCTGACTCCATTGTCTCTGAGGTCTGGCCTAATAACTCGCCTCTTTCTCTCACCAGTAGGTCTTTTAAACACACACACACACACACACACACACACACACACACACTGGTGTGTTCATCTAAACAATGAGCACTTCTGCACTGATCTAATATATTTCAGGATTGGAATCTCCTGGAGGATCAGACAAAAGTTTTTTTTTTTTTTTCTTTAAGCCTTAACTACAGTTGATTTCACTAAGGGTCAGTCGACGCTTATTCATGAAACGGGATTCTTTTCGTTGCAAAAAATGTCTTTAAAGTTATTGCCTGTAAAGTTCTCTACGTCCGTCGAAAATAAAACCCCTTAAGTTTTGATGGTGGCAGGGCCCTTAATGGGACGCCAAGTACTGGAGTTTTCCATAGCTTCTTTAAAATGGTTTTGTCAACATCATTTTCAATTAGAAATTTTCAACAACTTTACGTTAGTTTGCACACTGAATCATTAAAAGACATGTGGCTTAAATTAAAACATAATGATGTGTAATCTGCAAACTGAGACGGTGCGATTTCAATCCTGCTGGCGGATTCCGAAACACTGCTTGATGATGTATTCTCCTGGCTGGACAATGGTGTCTTGTTCTGTCTACCGCTTCATTGACAACAGGCTCTGTGGAATAGCCGCACTGGCTGCAATCGCAGCATGGAATTTTCAGGTATCTTTTCAGGCTACTTAAAGGCTGTTTATGAGTGGCATCCTGCAGTCTGATTTACCTCTGTTCAGGAGCAGTTATGTCCCTTGATATCTTAATGGAGTGTCCTGCGCGTGCCTGTACCCATCGTCAACACAGCGCAGGCCTCCGAGGGTGGTACAGGACTGCTCAAAAGGCAGATGGAGACAGTGCTTCTCTGGGTCCTCCCTAGCACCTTCGGGTGTTTCTTATCCTTTTCTTCTGTCTACCGTTTCATTGACAACAGGCTCTGTGGAATAGCCGCACTGGCTGCAATCGCAGCATGGAATTTTCAGGTATCACGTCATCGCCACTCCCATTCATCAAGATTTCTATCAATTAATTCACACCCGAAGCCCTAGAATATTTCTCTCTCACATCTCCGTGTGGTGTCTTTCACACACTGTTTGAGAAAGTAGTAACGAAACCGTTCAGATGAGCGAAGCTAAAAATCAAACAAAACAAAACCACAACCATCCTTACTCGTGATTTTTCTTTCCTTCTTTCTTTCTCTTTTTTTCTTTCTTTCTTTCTTCCTTTCTTTCTTTCTTTCTTTTGGTTAGTCGTCACGCCTTTTCACCATGCGCCCCTATCCTCTCCCCTCTTCCCTCCTGTGTGCTCTCGCCTTCCCTGAAAATAAAGCCAGTGATTTATGTCGTTGTATCTTCAATAGGGTTTGACCGTTATTTTCCTCCTCCTTCCTGTCTGTCTGCTGGCATTACTCTCACACTGTTCATCCCGGCCAGCCCACATACGACTATGTCAGAATTTGTCTTTTACATCCCCGACAGCGGCAATCCATGAGGGTAAATCCATACCAGATTGTTATGAGTTACAGTCCCGATGTCGGCAATCCACGGGAAAAATCCATATCAGATTGTTATGAATTAAAGCCCCGATACCGGCAATCCACACGGAAAAAATCATATCAGATCGTTATGAATTACAGCCCCGCTATCTGGAATCCACAGAGAAAATCCATATCAGAGTCTTACGAATTACAGCCCCGACACCGGCAATCCATAGGGGAAAAGCCATACAGATTGTCATGAATTACAACCCCGAAACCGGCAATCCACGTTATGAATTACAGGCCCGAGACCGGCAATCCACAGTGAAAATTCATATGAGATTGTTATGAATTACAGGCCCGATACCCACAATCCCTAAGAAAAAAAAAATCTATATCAGATTGTTATGAATTACAGGCCCGATACCGGCAATCCACAGGGAAACAGTCCATACCAAATTGCTATGAATTACGGCCCCGATACCGGCAATCCACAGGGAAAAAGTCCATACCAAATTGCTATGAATCACGGCCCCGATACCGGCAATCCACAGGGAAAAAGTCCATACCAAATTGCTATGAATTACGGCCCCGATACCGGCAATCCACAGGGAAAAAGTCCATACCAAATTGCTATGAATCACGGCCCCGATACCGGCAATCCCTACGAAAAAATCGACTTCAGTTATGAATGACCCACTCAAGAAGACACTTAGCTGCTGTCGATTTTCTTCGATACGTGTAATGGGAACCTCTTACAATCCAAAATGTAGACACCAGACAACCCACTAGGCCCCACACTGACGACAAGAACTGCTTGGCCTAGGACAAAATGAGCTCATCCCTCCAGAAGCGCCGCTACATCCATCTGATGACAGTCCCACGGGCTAACAGATACTGAAGACTTCGACAGGAACTCACACCGGCAAGGATGGGACCAAAACAACAACAACAAAAAAAAAACAAACAAAAACAAGAAAACAAAAAAAAATTCAAGTCGAGGTCAACACGAAGGTGGGATATGAAAGTCAAAAAGTTCGATTGTTCTTTTCTCTGTTGATGATATCGATAAAACTGAATGTGATAAAGAACATCATATTCTGCGATGAGATGGCATTGTCTTTATATCTCGGCATTATAACAATAATAATAATAATGATAATAGTAAAAAAAAAAAATAATGATAATAATGATGATGATAATAATAATGATAATAATAATGATAGTGATAAAAATGATAATAATAATGATGATGATGATGATGATGATGATGATAATGATGATGATGATGATGATGATGATGATAATAATAATAATAATAATATATAATAATAATAATAATAGTAATAATAAAGAATACTTATACAGCGCCTATTCTCGGCTAGAGACCAAGCTCTAAGAGCTTTACAATCCACACTCGTTTACACAACGGGCTGCCTACCCGAGTAGCGCCGACTGAAGAGCTGCCAGCTGGTGCTTCATTCAGTCGTTTCCCGTGTCATCCAGTTAATATCGTCCAATATCGTTCACTCAATATCGTTACTTCCTTCATTCTTTCCATTTCTCACACAGGGGGCATGCTAAGTGTAACGTGTCATCCATACCAACGGCCAAACTGGCCTTCTCTTCCGAAAGTTGGTGATGGGATTTGACGTGTACGCAAGATGTTATGCGTGCTTTCACACATGGAACCTCGGTTTATAGTCTCATTTCTGAGACGTCCTGATACCTGCTGCTTGGGAGGGAGTTTTTTCACTTTCGTGCATCAAGGTTGCTAGTGTCTTGAATCGTTTCATTTTGTTTTCGCTTTTTTTTCAACTGTTTTGATAACAGCACATGTATCCACCAGTCTGTCTCAAGGAGTGTACAAGCAACTAAGGTCTTGGGAACATGTCACGACACTCACTGCACCGTTCCAGCCAGTCACAGTGTGTGCCACTGACGCAGAAGGCGTTTCTGGTGCCACCGCAGAATCCATTGAGGTCCAGCCCTGAAAACACAGGTCACTGCCACATGACCCGCCCACATGGCCAACACAGAGGACAGAAAAGAAGACATTAAACAAAGGAGACGTGAGGAGACAAGATGAGTGTCATCAAGATGATAAAATAGTTTTTGAACAGGGAGAACACGTGAAGCAGAGCAAAGGCGTGTTTTGTTTTTTTCTTCTGTCAGTTATCATATTATCTAAATTATCAAATACAGACTGAGATTGAAGAAACAATTCAGAAATATGCTAAAACATTAAAAAAAAAAAAAAAAAAAAAAAAAAAGCACCAAAAACCCAAACTTAGAAATCTATCAAATGCGTGGATAAGCACCGAAAAACACACACGACAGGACAACAGACACTGGCTATGTGTGTAGGAAAGACAGAGGACTGTAAGCGTAGGAAGGACAGAGGACTGTATGCGTAGGAAAGACAGAGGACTGTAAGCGTAGGAAAGACAGAGGACTGTAAGCCTAGGAAAGACACAGGACTGTAAGCCTAGGAAAGACACAGGATTATAAGCGTAGGAAAGAGAGGGGACTGTAAGCGTAGGAAAGACACAGGACTATAAGCGTAGGGAAGACACAGGACGGACTATAAGCGTAGGAAAGACACAGGACTATTAGCGTAGGAAAAGACACAGGACTATGAGCGTAGGAAAGACACAGGACTGTAAGCGTAGGAAAGACGGAGGACTATAAAAGTAGGAAAGACAAAGGACTATAAGCGTAGGAAAGACACAGGACTGTAAGCGTAGGAAAGACAGAGGACTATGAGCGTAGGAGAGAGGCAGGGCTATAAGCACAGGATATACACAGGACAGAGCAGTAGACAAAGCAATCAAATTATTAGATAAACAAAAAGAAAGGCGCATGCCAACAATAGAAACACTGATCACATACATTGCTAAGCATGGAGGAGACACAAGACAGGACAAGAGACGTTGATTAATGCTCGGATGATCAGAGGGAAGACACACTGATTACACACGCACGCGTGGAAAACCCTGGAGAATACACAGGTCAGCAGACGCTGCCTACATGTGTGGACAAGCTTTGGAAAGACATAAAGCCATAGACTCTGTTTACTTGCCTGGATCAGCGTAGGAAAGACACAAGACAACACAACAGACACACTGGTTATATGTCTGGATAAGCACACAGAAGACACAAGACAACACAAGAGACACACTGGTATATGTCTGGATAAGCATAGGAAAGACACAAGACAACAGACACACTGGTTACATGCGTGGATTAGCATAAGGAAGGGCATAAGACAATACAACATTATACACTGATTACAGGCCCAGATAGGCGTGGGAAAGACATAAGACAATACAAAAGCCGCAGCGTTTACCAGCCGCCGTGGTGAAGTGGTTAACGTCACAGACTCCCGGCTGGGAGGTTGTGGGCTCGATTCCCATCAGGGTCATTTGTTTGCGGGATTTTTCTGCCCCGACCAGCACCTACCCCGGGTGGGGTTTGCTGCGGGCGCAGTTGGGAAGACTCGGACCATACAGTCAAGTCTCATCAACTTAATGGATGCATCTCTGAGAGTTTAATCAAATTTCTGTTTCAAAACGGGGTGACTGAGGGCGGAGAATGAAACAAAATTTAGAAAGAGAGGGGGTTAGTTACCGCCAAGGACACAGACAAACAGAGTACAGGACTAGACCCGATGCACTTCCACCTCTTGGGTCTTCTTCAGGCGAAAACAAATAACGCTTAGGACAGTGAAGATGAATAAAGAAAAAAAAAAAACCACTTATCTAGTCATGGTCGCCATGCGTTCAAAATGGCCGCCAGGCGGAAACGGGGCCACCCAGCAGGGGATCATAGGAGAGGAGGTAGTAGGGGAAAAAAAGATGAATGAATAAAAAGCACAATAAAAGATAATAAATCAATTTCATAAATACGTAAACGAAAAAAAAAAAACATAAATGAAAAGTAAGAAAAGAAAGAAAATTGAAATAAATAAACTTAGTAAGAAAATAGTAACAATGATAATGATAATAATAAATAAACCCCAAAAAATCAGAAAATGTATAATGAATCAAGTAAAATAGAATGAAATAAAAATAAATAAATGGAGGGTGGCTGCAACTTCTATGTGAGGTGGCTGATGAGGGGTATGGTGGTGGTATATATATATATATATATATATATATATATATATATATATATATATATATATATATATATATATATATGTGTGTGTGTGTGTGTGTGTGTGTGTGTGTGTGTGTGGCTGGAAGATACAGCCGACTGGTGTTGAAGTGGTGGGTATGCATATCTGTGTTACTGTTGGATGTTGATACCTGGGGCTGTAGCGTACCGAGTTTGGCAATGAGATGGGTCTCTCGTGTAGTGCGCTCTAAGTTGTCACTCTGTGATTACCAGAGTGCCAAGACTTTCACATGGTTGATGTTGTGTTTGGGGGTGGTTGAAATGTAGGGCGACGGGTTGGGGTCGGTGGTGGCGGATGTCAGCCAGGTGTTCAGAGATGCGTGTCCCCAGTGTGCGGGATGTTTCACCTATATATCTACTGGCATATGAAAATGTGTATGTGAAAGGGTGTTCTTGATATGTCGATGAAGATGTGTACTGCTTTCATATTCTGGTTGTGTTATTTATGAAATGATAGAGTGGAATTATAAATCTATTTGAATTTTTTGTGGAGTCAGATAGTACTTGTCAAACGGAGTTAAGATGCTGTGATGAGGGTCTAGTTGTTTGTTTTTTTTTTTAAGTTGTGAACTGTGCGTGTGTGTTGACCAGACCCATAGCACCACAACAGGGAAGACACAGGACAGGACGACAGGAAAACAAACATTGCGTGGGTACAAAAACAAACAGTGCGTGGGTGAGCATAGGGGCGACACAGGACAGCAGACAATGAGCAGTGCGTGGATAAGCATAGGGAAGACACAGGACAGGACAAGAGACAAAGAAGAGTGCGTGGGTAAGCATAGGGAAGACACAGGGCAGGACAACAGACACAGAACTAGGTAAGCATAGGGAAGACACAGGACAGGACAACAGACACAGAACTAGGTAAGCATAGGGAAGACTCAAGACTCAGGACAGCCAGTTACATGTGTTGATATGCACAAGAAAGACACAAAACAGGACGATGGATGCACCGATTGGGGGGAAAAAAATGATGATCACATGGGAGACACAAGACAGAGCAACAAACACTGATCAGTGTAAGGGTAAGCATAGGTATAATACAAGACATGACGACGGTCACACTCACTGCATGCGTTGATAAACCTAGGCAAGTAGAGAAGGCATGAGACAGGACAATAGACACACTGATTACATACGTTGATAAGCCTAGGAAGAAGAAGAGAAGACATAAGACAGGACAATAGACACGCTGATTACATGCGTTAATAAGCCTGGGCAAGTACAGAAGGCATGAGAACAGGACAATAGACACACTGATTACATACGTTGATAAGCGTAGAGAAGACATAAGGCTGGACAATAGACACGCTGATTACATGAGTTGATAAGCATGGATACATAAGACAGAACATAGACACATCGATTACATGTGTTGATAAGCATAGGGAAGATATAAGACAGAAGAACAGACACACTGATTACATACGTTGATAAGCATAGGGAAGACATGAGACAGGACAATAGACACACTGATTACATTGATAAGCATAGGGAAGACATAAGACAGAACAATAGACACACTGATTACATACGTTGATAAGCGTAGAGAAGATATAAGACAGGGCAATAGGTGCATCGATTACAAGTGTGGAAAAAAAAATTGACAGACACTAAACAGGAGAACAGAGACGCTGATTACGAGCGTGGGGAGGGACTGGGAAGACACTACACAGGAGATCAGAGACGCTGACTACGAGCGTGGGGAGGAACTGGGAAGACACAAGGCAGGACAGTAGACACCACTGATGGTACGCGTGGTTAGGCGTTTGGGACTGCATAAGACAGAACAACAGACACATTAACCACAGACATGGATAAGCATAGGGTAGACACAACTTAGGGATAAACAGACAAACTGATGACAAGCGTGAACAAGCGTAGGAAAGACACACGACTGGGCAACACACACACTGATTAACCCGAGCGGATAAGCATCAAAAGACACAAGACAGACCAATATACACACTGATCACATACGTGTGTGAGCATAGGAAAGACATAAAACAGGACAGTTGACAGACACAGATTGATGAGTTCTGTGTTGTAGCCGACATCCAATCCCACCGTAACCCAGTGCCAACTGTTGGCAATTCGTTGGCCATCTTGCAGACGGTGTCTATCGCTGTTACGGGCTTACACTGTTCAATGTGAGTACTCCGATGCGAAAGCTTCACCAGGACTTGTGGTTTGTTCACAGCTGATGTAACGATGGCGAGTAAATGACTCCCAATGACTGGTCATTGTTTCCCCGACAGTCTTCTCTATATCAATAGCTGTGTTTTGAAAGAGAAGATCTTCTGCACCCTTTTGTCTTTAAAATGCTTGCTATTCTAACCTCCGATGTTCTGTGAATGTTACGGGTACACTCGCTTCCACCCAAGCCTGCCAGGTGGAAGTGAAATCACAGAGGGGAGGACGGTACCGTCCAACGTGCAAGAGATACGTGACGTGGATCCTGGGTGAACAGTAGTATCAGTGTTGTCGGTGTTGTCTTTTAATCAAGGTCCAGGTACACATGTTCAGTGGGATGAACAGCAGTGTCAGTGTTGTCTTTCAATCAAGGTCCAGGTACACATGCTGACTGGGATGAACAGCAGTGTCAGTGTTGTCGGTGTTGTCTTTTAATCAAGGTCCAGGTACACATGTTCACTGGGATGAACAGTGGTGTCAGTGTTGTCGTGTTGTCTTTGTCTTTTAATCAAGAGCCAGGTACACAGTGTTTACTAGGATGGCATTAAGTCATAGAGTAAACAAAGCACCACGCCAACATCATCAAAACTGTGTTAATGACACGATTGTCTTGAAAACAAATCCCTGAGACTTAGTAGTAGTACTGGTATAGCAGCAGCAGCAGCAGTAGTAGTAGTAGTAGTAGTAGTAGGTAGTAGTAGTAGTAGTGGTGGTAGTAGTAGTGGTGGTGGTGGTGGTGGTGGTGGTAGTATAGTAGTAGTAGTAGTAGTAGTAGTAGTAGTTGTAGTAGTATAGTAGTGGTGGTGGTGGTAGTAGTAGTAGTAGTAGTAGTAGTAGTAGTAGCAGCAGCAATGGTAATGGTATCAGTTTTGTTGTTGTTTTTGTTGTAGTTTTCATTATTGTTGTAATTATTATCACGTTATGATTATTTTTATTATCATCATTATATACTATCATCATTATCATCATCTTCATCATCATCATCATTATTGACCGTATATGGCTTTATCTGCACAACCTACCAAACCCTAAAACAACTCCCGTTCAATCGTCTCTTTCTACCCGATCTCCCCCCCCCCCCCCTCCCTATCTCTAACACTCACACACACACACACACACACACACACACACACCTCTACAAACTTTGTGTACTCACGACACACTAAATCGAAGTCACATACTGTTCCTGTCCTACAGTCATCCTTGTTGTCTCCATCACACAGCTCTCCCCACATCTAATCCTGGGGTAAAAAAAAAAAAAAAGACAAAAACAAAGAGCTGATGTTAGTCTCAAAGCGAGGTGACTGAGGGCGGAAAAATGAAGAAATTTTTTTTTAAAAGAAACGGTTTTTGTTCCGCCAGACGATACAGATAAGCAAATAACAGGACGTAACCCAATTCATTTCGACCTCTTGAATCTTCTTCAGGCAAAAACAAGCAACATTTAGGACAATGAAAACGAAGAATGAGCAGCCGCCCATCTTCTCATTTTCGGCGCGAAATGACCGTTGGGGATGAAACGAGGCCGTTAACAGGGATCTTGGGAGTTGAAATGATAATGATGACAATGATAATAATGGTAACGACAGCAATAATGGTGACAATAGTGGCGATGATGAAAACGTTAAAAAAAAAAAAAAAAAAAAAAAAAAAAAAAAGG
>JADBJO010002922.1:249451-254451 GCA_016801955.1 Conus betulinus | reverse complement strand
TAACTGCACTGTACTCAGTGAACTGAATGTCATCCGTGCATAGCCGGTCTGGCAGCAGTGTGTTCGGCATTGTTGAGCGGCCATTATAAATGGGGCTGTCGGTTTGATAATTAGTGGCTGTCATGAAAAATGTAATGTATCTGCGCGCTTGAGATGACTGAATTGGCGAATTCCCAACAATTTTTTTTTTTTAAATACCAAACTCGACTAGGTTTATTTTCCTGTAGATAACATAGATACAGCATGAAACCTTGTAGGCAAGTGGTCAGGCAACATTAGAACAATAAGAACACACATAAAATTGTGCAAAAATAAGTCATCACTTTCTGAGTTAACTAGTACACAAGTTTGATACATGTCTCTGCTTGGACTACAGCAACAATAAGGTTGGGTCAGAAATGGTGTAAGCCTTGTTTGTTCGCCCTTTCTACTAAGCGTCCCGCGCGGGACAGAAAAAAATAAAACTGTGGCCGAACAAAAGAGACACACGAACAAGAAGGCAAAACACGACGCGTTTCGACCTCTTTGGTCTTCCTTCTCCATGCCAGACAAGCAACATCCAAGACAATGGACACGAAGAACGAACAATCACTTACCTCCTCAAACTGGGCGCGAAATTTGAACGAGGTAAGTGATCATTCTTCGTTTTCATTGTTTAGAATGCTCTTTGTCTTGCAGGAAGAAGACCACAGAGGTCGAAACGTGTTGTGTTTTGTCTTATGATTTGTTGTCTGTTTTATTCAGCAGAACAGTAAGTCTTCTGTTGAGTTTTTTTTTCCTGTCTGCAGTCATCTCATTTTGAAACTAAGATTGTTGCCAAGCAAAACCAACACTTAAACAGGTTGAAAATATGCGTGTAAATACTTATGCGTATTCACCAATGGCATCGTTATTCCATTGTACATCCATTTTTTTTTTCTGGAGCTGCATGATATCCACCTTTCCTAAACACTAGAATATTACTTTGTGCCATGTTTACATTCTACTACAGTGATGCACGAGCTCTGTCTAAACTGTTTAATTGATTTTGCAGATCAGCTACCGTTTCAGACATGCATACAATGTCATCAGCTGAGAGGAAGATAGAAATAGTCAACGCGTTGTTTACAAACTGATATTTATGCCGACCATTATGTATTACCTCTACTTCTGTTACTCACATCATTTACTGCTAATGATGCACAGCCCAAATTCCTCTGTAGATGATTGGGCTGTCAGCTCCACGTTTTATTTAAAGAACAATCGATTCGGCCCAACTTTCAGGACACACGCTCTTTTCAAAACAAGCATTAATAAAATCTTGCGAAAAAGTCCATCACCAGATCAGATTTGCCAGCAGTTTTGATTATTTCTCTGAAGATCCCATCTGGACCCGCGGCTGTACGATTTCTCAATATGCTTCAGGCCAAAATGATCTCTGCTCTCACTAGCACGGGGCGAATACAAATTTTCATGAATGTCATAGTCGTCATCACTCCTATCTCTCTGCCATGTCACAATATCAATACAGTCATTTCTTTCAAACGACTCAATTGTCTAAAGTAATCTGTCGAATGCTATCTATTTCTTCTTCTTCTTCTTCTTCTTCTGCTGCTGCTGCTGCTACTTCTGCTGCTGCTGCTGCTGCTGCTGCTGCTTCCCTTTCTTCTTCTTCTTCTTCTGCTGCTGCTGCTGCTACTTCTGCTGCTGCTGCTGCTGCTTCCCTTTCTTCTTCTTCTTCTTTTTCTTCTTCCTCCTCCTCCTCCCTCTTCTTCTCTTCGTCTTCTTCTCTTTTTTCTTCTTCTGTTTCTTTTCTTCTTCTGCTGCTCCTCCTCCTCCCCCCCCCCCCCCCCCCCCCCCCCCCCCCCCCCCCCCCCCCCCCCCCCCCCCCCCCTTCTTCTTCTTCTTCTTCTTCTTCTCCTTCTCCTTCTTCTTCTCTTCACCTTCTCCTCTCTCTCTGAATTTTCTCACCAGTCTATTAGTGTAAAACTACTCTGCCATGCTGTATTCTAGAAGCATCATTCCCGACTACCCTGACCCCACGCACAACGTGATTAGAATAGTACGGCGGTGTCATTTACATTCCCTACCACTCCTCGGTGGTTCATTCGTTCTCCTTCCATCTCCCTTCCCCACCGTCTGTCCACCCCACCCTCTCCCTGTCTGTCTGTCTGTCTGTCTGTCTGTCTGTGCTCACCACATGTCCCTCCAGACAACACAGCCACATCCGTCGTGCAGCGACAGGTGCCACTGTTACAGCCGGCTCCGGCCACACACTGTCTGTCTTCTCTGCAAGTTGCCCCCTCCGCCAGTTCTGCAATCAGCACGGTGAGAGGGCACTGTGGCGTGTGTGTGTGTGTGTCTGTGTGTGTGTGTGTGTGTGTGTGTGTGGTGTGTGTGGTGTGTGTGTGTGTGTGTGTGTGTGTGTGTGTGTGTGTGTGTGTGTGTGTGTGTGTGTGGTGTGTGTGTGTGTGTGTGTGAGAGAGAGAGAGAGAGAGAGAGAGAGAGAGAGAGAGAGAGAGAGAGAGAGAGAGAGAGAGAGAGAGAGAGAGAGCGACAGACAGACAGACTGACAGACAAAATAGACAGAGAGACAGACAGACACAGAAGAGTGTGTGGGCGACTCTTTGTTTAAAAGTATGTATGCGTGCTTGAGCGTGCATCCTTGCTTGCATTCATCTGTGTGTGTGTGTGTGTGTGTGTGTGTGTGTGTGTGAGAGAGAGAGAGAGAGAGAGAGAGAGAGAGAGAGAGAGAGAGAGAGAGAGAGAGAGACGAGAGAGAAGAGTGTGTGTGTGTGTGTGTGTGTGTGTGTGTGTGTGTGTAGGCTTTAATGTAATGTCTATTCAAGTTATCTGCTTTTAGACAAAAAGGAAACGATTGAAAAAAAAATGAACGCAGCAACAATTAAAGATAACCCATGCAACATCAAATACAAAGAAACAACATCTGCATCTCATACTGTAGAAGGACAGCATTGCTACATAAACATTTTGGCAAACCTCAAAGCATAATGTGGAATAAATGAGGAGCAATAACCAACCCCTGTGGGATGCCTATTCTTGGAAATCTTAATGTGGGGTAAGAAATTTTCAAATTTAGCCTGTATGTTCTCTATATATGAGGAAATAAACGATAGCAAATGTTTCCCGACAATCCGATAGACTTCAATCTATATAGCAATCGATCATGAAATACATGATAATATGCTTTTTTATGTAAAAGAATTGGCTAATACGTTCTTTCAGCGGGGGCAAGTTTATGTTTTTTCTCTGAAAAGTGAGTTTAACCAAGTGGTCAAGAGCTGATCTGCTTTTTCGAAATCCTGGAATTATCTTTTTTTTTCACAGTAGATATCAATCTGTTTAAAACGATTTTTTTCCCGTTAGTTTTCTAAAGTGAGAGGTTTGTGAAATTGTCTGTCTTTATTTTCATCACTTTTTGAGTTCCCCCCGACTTAACAGCTTTACCCAATTTTCAGGCAAATGTTTCGATAAATCGCGTCCATATCAACGGACGTTTTCTTGGCACCAAGTGAAGAAATACTCACTTTAAGCTCTTACAAAGTAAGACAAACATTCACATAGTGTGTATGATCACACACAGGATCTTCACATATATCCTTTGTTGTCTCATTTCTCTCAAAGTTCTATGTTTTTTTTTTTTCTGACAGACTGCATACAATTATCGTACTAGTAAACATATCTACAAGTGATTCAGCCTTTTCTGATTTAGTCGGAAGTTCGTTGCCATTAACTTGCATCGAGTGGTGGGTTTTATTCCATTTTTTCATAAAATTAAATTTTGCTCATACTCTTTGAAGGTCTTTGTGACTATAAACCTCATTCCTACAGAATGTGGACCAGAACTATGGTTTGGCCTGAGCTCTTGTTTCATTACAAAACGAGTTGCTTTTCTCATTGAAAGATGATTTTCTGGTCTTGTGTCTTTCAAATACATTCGATTGACGTTCGAACGTCTCCGGGTTTTTGACAGAATTCCCCTCATACACACACACACAACACAACACACACACACACACACACGCACGCACGCACGCACGCACGCACGCATGCACACACACACACACACACACACACACACACACACACACACACACACACACACGCACACGCTCATAATGAATTTTTGTTCTTATATAAGCTTAGCCCCCCCCCCCCCCCCCCACCTCACTCCAACGCACACACACAATGCACATGCAAAACACCAATAATAGCAACAACAACAATAACAACAACAACACTCACTACATCGTTTAAGTGAATCACAAACAGTGCCGTGTTTACAGTAGTATTCTTGGCCAGTGCAGTTCTGGTGAATATTTAGACCTGAAACCAAGAATAGCATTTGTTTTTCAAGTTCATGCTTCAAAACACATAGTTCATAAGTTACACCTCCATACTTTCATGCGTCCTTGGATATAACACGAAAAAAAAAATCAGTATATGTTCATAGACTGATTCAAATTGAAATTGCATAAGTTAATATGTTACAATGCCCTATTTTCATAGCTTCATACTTCAAATGTCCTTTATTCACAGCAAAATTTCAAAATATCATATTTTAAAAGTTCGCAGTACACACAATCCTAATTCAGTGTATCTATTCAACATTTTTCTATTTCCAAAATAATCATATTTCACAATACACTACCCACCGAAGAAAGTCACAGTAAAAGTGAGGAAATTCACGTCTTTGAAGAAAAAATAAAGGTTATGGATGATAATTAACGGCAAATGGAAAAGAAAAACAAATATTGTAGACAGGATGGAAATCAAAACAGAACTTCATATTTAAAATTACAAATTTTAAATCGAGACCTAATTACAAGAAAAAAAAAATAATTGGAAGTGTTCTGCAAACGTAAAATGCCGATGGAAGACCGAGAATGAGAAATTATCGACATAATTCTGTAATTAGAAAAACAGATCTCATACTTAGATTCCTATCACATCTCATGACAAATAAAGGTGATGTACTAGAAAGATTAAAAAACAAACAA
>JADBJO010002922.1:239451-241951 GCA_016801955.1 Conus betulinus | reverse complement strand
CTTCCACGTTACCCCCCCCCCCCGTGTGTGTGTGTGTGTGTGTGTGTGTGTGTGTGTGTGTGTGTGTGTGTGTGTGTGTGTGTGTGTGCGCGCGCGCGCGCGCGCGTGCGCGCGTGTATGCATGTATGCGTGTGTGGGCCTGCTTGCGTGCCCCTGCGCGCACTAGCGTGTGTGTGTATGTGTGTGCGAGTGTGTGCGCGCGCAAGCGCACTGCGCACGTGTGTGTGTGTGTGCGCGCACGCCACACGTGTGTGTGTGTGTGTGTGTGTGTGTGTGTGTGTGTGTGTGTGTGTGTGCGCACGCACATGTGTGTGTATGTTGGTGTGTGTTTGTGTGTGTGTGTGTGTGTGTGTATGTTGGTGTGTGTGTGTGTGTGTGTGTGTGTGTGTGTGTGTGTGTGGTGTGTGTGTGTGTGTGTGTGTGATGGGGAAAAAGGAAAAAAAAGCAAACAGAGGGAAAAGACAAACAGAAATAGAGATAGAGAAAAAGAGGGTGGTAGAAGAGGAGTTTTATGCTTAGAAGAGGGCGCTTGGCACCACAATCTCTGATGGACTCAACTCCCACATCTGACTTTTTTTAAAAGTTTGAATCATTCCAGCTCTTCGCCCTCGCTTTCCTTTCCCCCAAACCTCTCCTCCATCCCTTTCTCTCTTCACTCGCCCCCCCTCCCCCAATTTCCCCATCCCACCATATTTACATTCCCACCCCATGTACATATATCACATATTCATAACATAACATGTAAAGCATAATATGTCACAATATCTACTACACCCCAAACACCATCTCCACCATCCAGGTATGCACACTCGTAGACACATGCACATCTGGACAATCCACATGCACCTATTTTTTTTGTTGGAGAGTTTCCACCCAGTCTCCCATCCGCACACACACACCCTTCATTCCCACGTTTGTGTGTGTGTGTGTGTGTGTGTTTTGCCTAAAACACACCCTCAAGCGCCCCCTTCCAAGCATAAGACGCCTCTTCTACCACTCTCTCTCTCCCTTTCTTTTCACACACCCGCAAGCGCCCCCTTCCTAGCATGAATCCTCCTCCTCTACCACTCTCTCCCGTTCTTTCATGTGACGAGTCACTTGACAAGTCCACCCGATAGGTCCCAACCACTCTCTTGTACAAACTGTACAAACCCAAGTGGCAGAACAGATTCCAAATCTATGCCAACTCTGCCCTCTCACCCCCCCCCCCCCCCCCCCCCCCCTTTTTTTTCCCCTCTCCCTTATGTGGCAGCGTGACAGAAAGAAAAGTTTACATCGCATCATAACAAAGTTGCCTGTCTCTCTCCCTCCACCCCCTCCCTTCCCCCCTCTCTCTTATTCCAATGTGAGCCACCAGGCTTGTGTTACAAGGAAAGTTTACGTCACGTCGTAAAGACGTCACCTGCCTTTCCCCCTTCCCTCTCTCTCTCTCTCTCTCTCACACATACACATATCTACTTTGCCAGTGATTGACTAATAGTTGGCACACTACAGAGAACTCTCTCTCTCTCTCTCTCTCTCTCTCTCTCTCTCTCTCACATATCTACTTTGCCAGTGATTGACTAATAGTTGGCACACTACAGAGAAACTCTCTCTCTCACTCACCTCCCTCCTTCTCTACTACCCTCCCCCCCCCCCCCCCCCCGCCCCCCCACTCTATATCCACTGTCCACTGGAAGACCATCATGCATGGTCCTGCACAGCTGGGGAGCGATGCAATTTGTGTTGATCAGTGCATGGTCAATCAACATTTGTTCTACAGCTGCATGCATGAACTATCATGCGGTGAGCTAGGTGCCAAGGTGCAAAAATAGTTTCAATAGCTTGCGATTGGTCCAATCCTCGTTCAGGGGAAGGAGATGACAGACAATTCCCCTCCCTCTCATTGCGTTGAGTAGCAGCCTGTCTCAAGGTAATAGTAAAGAAGACACAGTTAAGCGTTTAAAGTAGGGACACTGAGCTCATCCACTTCACTGATTCCTCAAGACCAGCTGCAGATCAGAATGAAGTTACAAGACAGACGCCAGCGGTGAACCAGAGACGAGGCACGGTTATTATTCTTCTCCTCTTTAACCCAGTCTGAGTTACGGAATCTCCCAGAAATGTAAGTTGAAACTGTTTTTACTTTTGAATCTATGCATGGATTATATGTATGCCATGGGGTTTAACACTTTAACTTTGTGGTGACACTTGATGACATTTATCAAAAAGATGAATGATTGTTTGGTGTAGCAGTCTGCTTGCCACCATGTGGTTTAAGCTATCACCATGTGGTTATGATTCTTTGTTAACAATCTGACCACCATTCTTTGTGTACCATCTGACTTTTGCCAGTTTGGCAATTCTACAGTTAAGATGATAACTGAATGATAAACTTTGACCAGAAAAAAACAGTATGCCTGTACTAGGTGAAAACTGCTAAAAGTTGTGTTTGTAATCTGTTTCTTTCTTCGTTTGGCAATAGTTATGCTTCTTCTCTGTTTGTTTAGTTGCAGCTTTC
>JADBJO010002922.1:231951-236951 GCA_016801955.1 Conus betulinus | reverse complement strand
TTGAGTTTGCTGCGGGCTCAGTTGGGAAGACTGGGACCACACAGTCGAGTTTCATCCACTTAATGGATGCGTTTTTGAGAGTGTTGCTCAAATTTCCTGACCAACGCTGTAGGTGCCTGTACCTCGGGCCTGGTTGATGCTGGGATATATTATGAAAGGAAGCGTAGAGTACAGCCCTGTCATGTAGTTTCAGACCGAAATGGAAATCCGTAGCATCATCTTAATCATCCTCATTCTCATTGATCAGCAAAAAAAAAAGTCTCAAATTCTGTGGCCCTTCAATCTGTGGCCCTTCAAGCCCTGCTCTCATGGTGACCTCAGTTTCGATGTCCTCTCCACGTCTGTGGCCTTGGTTTGGTTCTGTTCGGGGTCACCGGTATCGGCGAGTCCATGGGGGCTGTCGTTGGAAGGACGTGGTGGCGCCCTCCGGAGGGAGATCTCACTCACGCCGGCTCCGCGACTAAGCAATTGTGTCGTCAGTAGGGGGCTTAGGTGGTGTCCTGCGTATGTTAGATCAGAACAGGGGCACTGAACACCACCGAAGTGACTCGGCAGCAGTGCAGTGTCTCCTCCGGTGGGTTGCCTCTTGACGACTTGACACTGACTGCTCCCTGTGGATTGCCGGTGCCGGGGCTGCGGCGGGCCGGCCGGGCTGTGGCTGTGGACGGGGTGTCATAATGAGCGGTGTGGGTGCACTGCCTCTGAGCTGGTGCAGAGGTTGGACAGCAAAAAAAAAAAAAAAAAAGAAAAGAAATACAATACAATAAAATAAAATAAAATAAAGGAAAAACTCACGGCACTGACTCTGACTGTCGCACACAGTGCTGCCAGCACAATCCTCATCCTCTCTGCAGTTCAGAAATCCCGGCGGCAGTCCTGAATGGAGATGGCACCGAGCACGACAGAACGCCGTGCGTGACACGACACTGAACGTCATCATTTCTGATGGTATGGTCTCTCTCTCTCTCTCTCTCTCTCTCTCTCTCTCTCTCTCTCTCTCTCTCTCTCTGTCTGTCTGTCTGTCTGTCTGTCTAATGTATATAAGTACATTTGTGAAATATATTAGGTACTGGTTGAAGATCTTGAAGCTACTTGAAGGTAGGTTCAAAGATTGTCCCCCTACATTTACACACTGTTTGCATAATGTCTTCAGTTTTTCAGCAAACTTTTTTTTTCCTCCCCTCACTTTCGTTTTGTTTCATTTACTATCCTTCGCTGGCTGCTTTGGGGGTGCCGTTGGATTCTTTTTTGAACTCTTAGTGGTGAGAACACCACAGTATTATGGACTGTGGTGTGTCTCTATTTGACGCCAGGAGCACAGACACAACCAGCCGTGTCTCCCTGATGAATCCGATCCAGCGGACAAAAGGCCTAGGAGCAGACAATACCAATAGATCTGCCTTCGAGAGGGATTGCGATGGTTCCCTCGAGCTGCTAGTGAAGAGTTCTCATATTTATGATATATTTTCTTAATTTCATGGTCCCATCTTCTTCATCTTCGACCCCCCCCCCCCCCCCCCCCAAATCTTTGCCAAGCCATTTCTGTGATGACAGAGGGGTTGTCGGCCTGCGTTTATTTCCCCCCCCCCCCCCCCCCCCCCCCCCCCCCCCCACCCCCCCCCCCCCCCCCCCCCCCCACCCCCCACCCCACTATTATTAGATTGCTCGTCTTTGTATTTGTCTGACTTTATTCAAGTTTTAAAAGCTGTGCCCAGTCTTGAATTTAAGTCACTCTGTGTTAGGTTTTCTAATGGGAGCAAGACTTACCCTACTTATTATTTGATTGCTATTTTCCCCCCTAATTGTCAGAATATAAGTCATCCAAATTCAAGTTGTTTCCCATTTTCTCTGCAATGAAAGTAGCTTAGTTGTGTTGCCATTGTCTGTGATTGTGTCCTAGTTTATTTTACTCTCTCTCTCTCTCTCTCTCTCTCTCTCACTCTCTCTCTCTCTCTGCCCCCAACAGTCACATTATCTCCAATCCTCACTACTTTGAAAACCAGTCTTGCTTTATGAACAAGAATGTTAAATATGAATATATTATTACTTTGATGTACTTGAACATGACTGCCGCATGTCCCGAAGGAGAAGCGTGTTTGATGCGTGCTTGATTGCAGGCAGTCTTCATTAACCATCTTATTGCGTGTGTTTTCATCACCCCCACCCAAATGTCATATGAATAGGCCTAACGCAATCCCACTGTCATATGATCAGGCCTAGTGCAATCTCACTGTCATATGATCAGGCCAAATACAATCCCGCTGTCATATGATCAGGCCTAGTGCAATCTCACTGTCATATGATCAGGCCCAATGCAATTCCACTGTCATATGATCAGGCCTAGTGCAATCCCACTGTCATATGATTAGGCCTAGTGCAATCCCACTGTCATATGATTAGGCCTAGTGCAATCCCACTGTCATATGATCCCACTGTCACATGACTAGGCCTGATGCAATCCCACTGTCATATGATTAGGCCTGATGCAATCCCACTGTCATATGATCAGGCCCATGCAATCCCACTGTCATATGATTAGGCCTAATGCAATCCACTGTCATATGACTAGGCCTGATGCAATCCCACTGTCATATGATTAGGCCTGATGCAATCCCACTGTCATATGATTAGGCCAAATGCAATCCCACTGTCATATGACTAGGCCTGATGCAATCCCCACTGTCATATGATTAGGCCTAATGCAATCCACTGTCATATGATTAGGCCAAATGCAATCCCACTGTCATATGACTAGGCCTGATGCAATCCCACTGTCATATGATTAGGCCTGATGCAATCCCACTGTCATATGATCAGGCCTGATGCAATCCCACTGTCATCATATGATCCCACTGTCACATGACTAGGCCTGATGCAATCCCACTGTCATGTGGTTAGGCCTAGTGCAATCCCACTGTCATATGATTAGGTCCAATGCAATCCCCACTGTCATATGATCAGGCCTAATGTATTCCACGGTCATATGATCAGGCCTAGTGCAATCTCACTGTCATATGATCAGGCCTAATGCAATCCCACTGTCATATGATCAGGCCTAATGCAATCCCACTGTCACATGATTAGGCCTAGTGCAATCCCACTGTCATGTGATTAGGCCTAGTGCAATCCCACTGTCATATGACTAGGCCTGATGCAATCCCACTGTCATATGACTAGGCCTAATGCAATCCCACTGTCATATGATTAGGCCTGATGCAATCCCACTGTCATATGACTAGGCCTAATGCAATCCCACTGTCATATGACTAGGCCTAGTGCAACAGCACTGTCATATGATTAGGCCTGATGCAATCCCACTGTCATATGATCAGGCCTAACGCAATCCCACTGTCATATGATTAGGCCTAGTGCAATCCCACTGTCATATGATCAGGCCTAGTGCAATCCCACTGTCATATGACTAGGCCTAATGCAATCCCACTGCCGCAATCTACCGTGGGCTACTCTTGTGATACTAGTTTTGTTTACAGTTATGTTATTACAGTTATGTTGTTATATCCTCTTTCTGCATAGGAATATTATATACTTTGCGTGTGTGTGTGTGCGTGGGCATGTTTGTGTTATTTGAAGCTCAATATGAATTGTCACTGCTCCTGTTAGAATTAGTTCCACAAAGTGTCATAGTGTACTATGTAAGTATCTTCAGTCCCTTAAAGGACAAAGACCAGATGGATTAAAAAGCATCTTCTTGCACATCTCTTACCCTTGGCATTTCTCTTCTCTCTCTCTCTCTCTTCTCTCTCTCTCTCTCTCTCTCTCTTTGTGTCACGGATCAGCATCCCCCCCCCCCCCTCCCCATCCTCCACCCATTTCTGTGCGTGTTGCAAAACACACACACACACACACACACACACACACACACACACACACACACACACACCATTTTGCTCACATCCACCCTGTCCCATTTTCGTTAAATCATCCAGTTTAGAATCTAACCTACACAC
This sequence comes from Conus betulinus, assembly GCA_016801955.1. NCBI lineage: Eukaryota > Metazoa > Mollusca > Gastropoda > Neogastropoda > Conidae > Conus > Conus betulinus. The sequence goes on along the minus strand of JADBJO010002922.1, from coordinate 232,983 downwards.
TGCATTCTGTCTAGAAGAATGCCATCTTCTGTCAGTACTTACTGCATTTCTGTACGTTCGTAGTGTCTGTCTGTCGTGTGGCACATACAGTACCCGATCGACATTGAGCCGTGCGAGTGCAATTCTGTCTGATGACAAACTCTGCACACACACACACACACACACACACACACACACACACACACACACACGCACACACACACACACACCACACACACACACACACACACACCACGCACACACACACACACAGAGATATACATGCATGTATGCACGCACACATAACACACACAGACACACGCACGCGCTCGCACACACACACACACACACACACACACACACACACACACACACACACACACTCATTCACTCGCTCACAAGCATATATACAGTTACGCTAGCTCACACACACACACACACACACACACAACACACACACACACACACACACACACACACACACACACACTCATTCACTCGCTCACAAGCATATATACAGTTACGCTAGCTCACATACACATATGCAAGCACACATTCACATACGCCTGCGGTGAGGGTTGCCTGTTTGATATTGTAAACAGTCTCTCTCACGCACGCACGCACGCACGCACAGACACACACACACACACACACACACACAGACACACACACACACACACACACACACACACACACACACACACACACACACAGGGTGCGTGCGTGCGTGCATGTGTGTGTGTCTGTCTGTCTATCCGTCTGTCTGTCTGTCAGTGTGAAATACTGAAGCAACACTCACTGCAGACTTCACCGTGTTCACAGACAGCTCCAGCACGACAGCCGTGACCTTGACACCTCTGCCCTGCGTCCCAACCCTGTGAGATGATGACAGACACATCAGACACACCATCCTTCACGTTGACTGGTCTGTGCAGAGTTCTACCCTGTGTCAAACTGTTAGATCATGACAGACACATCAGGCACAACACCCTTCACGTTGACTGCTCTGTGCAGAGTTCTACCCTGTGTCCAACTATTAGATCATGACAGATA
>JADBJO010002922.1:209451-221951 GCA_016801955.1 Conus betulinus | reverse complement strand
AACTCACTGCACACAATACACTGAACTCACTGCACACTCACTGCACACAATACACTGAACTCACTGCACACAATACACTGAACTCACTGCACACAATCACTCACTGAACTCACTGCACACAATACACTGACTCATTGCACACAATACTGAACTCACTGCACACAATACACTGAACTCACTGCACACAATACACTGAACTCACTGCACACAATGAACACACTGAACTCACTGCACACAATACACTGAACTCACTGCACACAATACACTGAACTCACTGAATACAATACACTGAACTCACTGCACACAATGAACATAATGAACTCACTGCACACAATACACTGAACTCACTGCACACAATACACTGAGCTCACTGCGCACAATACGCTGAACTCACTGCACACAATGAACGCACTGAACTCACTGCACACAATACACTGAACTCACTGCACACAATACACTGAACTCACTGCACACAATACACTGAACTCACTGCACACAATGAACACACTGAACTGAACTCACTGCACACAATCAATACACTGAACTCACTGCACACTTTATCCTCGCACAAGAATCCAGTGTTGCATCCTTTGGAATTGTTACAGGAGGATCCAATTTTCAGTTCTGCAAAAGTATAATGATTATTATGGGAAAGAGAAATTGGGTGTGATTTGGATATCTTGAAGCCCTTCTTAAAGTGTGCCGTTGTGCATAGTTGTATGAAAAGTTCTGATCCACATATGACCAAAATTGCCATCTGCTGAGCAAGTGTTGTTTTTTTGACTTAAACGTGATTCGCTCCGATTTTCACTTTCCATTTTGGTTACGCTTTACTTGTCAGCATGGTAATATCTCCAATGTTGCTATGACCCACATTAAATTTCGGTTTCAAGATGAATAGCAAAATAACTAATGCTTCCATTAATTGTCAAGGTCTGACCAACCCATGAAAGTGAAGAAATGTGTTTAATTACTTAAGAAGAAAATCATATTGTATATTATTTTTTGCTGGATACTCATTTCAAACCAAAATTGGCAAATTATATTCGTGCAGAATGCTTTTTTTGTGTTTCTACAATTAACATTCGATGCGTAGCTATTTTGCTCAATGACAATTTTGAAGAAGAGCGTGCAAAACATGCAGGTTGAAGAGTAAACAACGGCTGCCTTTCAGCCGTTCAGTCTTTGTGACCTTCGTTTCTCGGCAGTTGTGAACGATGTCTGGTTTTCACACACAGAAATAAAGTATTTCCGTTCTCATCCGCAATGGTAGTAGAATAGATAATCTCTCTCTCCTCACCTCCACCCCACCCCCCCCACCCCACCCCAAAAAAAAAAAAAAAAAAAAAAAAATCCTGGTTCTGTACTTATACTTAAATGTTCAAAATGGGGGCGGGGGGGGGGGGGGGGGGGGAGGGGGGGGAGGGGGGGGGGGGGGGGAGGGGGGCGCCAAGCGCGCGTGCATGCTTGCGTGCGTGTGTTTGTGTACATGATTCGTTGAACTTTTTCGTACCAGCTTCATGTATGCAGTGTTTGTGACTTCACAAGGGACGTTTTTTTTTTTTTTTTTTTTTTTCCCTTTTCAGTCACTATTGTGTGCTGCCATTATCAGATATCACTCACGATGCCCTCTTGTTGCCGATGGGGCTTTTTTTGCTAATGGCATTAACATCATGTCAGTGCCAGTGTGTATGTGTGTGTGTGTGTGTGTGTGTGTGTGTGTGTGTGTGTGTGTGTGTGTGTGAGAGAGAGAGAGAGAGAGAGAGAGAGAGAGAGAGAGAGAGAGAGAGAGAGAGAGAGGAGAGAGAGCGGGCCACTTACTGCAAGAAAAATCGGGCAGGTAGGTTTCGTAATTATCATTGCAGACACACTTTTTGTCCTCACAGTGACCTTCCATACAACGAATCGGTACGAGTGGTCCACAGGCCGATCCTATTCTTCCTGCTCTTGGTGCTGCCACATACATGACACATGGTCAGCAAATCCCGGGCAGGTGCGTGTGTGTGTGTGTGTGTGTGTGTGTGTGTGTGTGTGTGTGTGTGTGTGTGTGTGTACGTGTGTGTGTGTGTGTGTGTGTGTGTGTGTGTGGAGGGGGTCGGGTGGATCTTCTTTTTTTTCAGTGCAGTGCCAGTAATATATATATATATATATACTGCAACTGACTCGGGGTTCCAGTGTTTCTTTAAAGGCCAGCACTCAAGATCTGCAATAATTTGTCAGCTTGACGGGGTATATCAAGCGTTTAACACATAGTTAAAAACAACAAAAAAATGAAGACTTGGACTGTTTCCAGTCAAGATGACCCATCAGAACACGCATGTGTCATTAGTTATCCAGGATGAAGGAAGCAAACCGTCAAATTTTGGCAGTGCATCATTTTCGGTGAAAAGAAAGGCAGTCGTTTCACTGAACGGATTGGCTGCTGGACTCGGTTCAGTCCATCTGATGCAGCTCCGCACTCGATCATGCAGTGGCCATGGCGTACGTACAGAGACACCGGAAACCGTTGAGCCGAATCGACAAAGAGGACTTGGGCAAAAGACAAAGACTTTCCGTCCGGCAGCCATTTTGATCGTGCGGCGAACATGAGAAGATAAGTGGTTTCTCGTTCCTCGTTTTCACTGTCCTAAATGTTATTTGTTTTTTGCCTGAAGAAGACCCAAGAGGTCGAAGTGCATCGTGTCTTGTCCTGTACTTTTTTTTGTCTATGACCTTGGCGCTGACTACCCTTCTCTCTTTCTAATAAAGACAAGACGTTTTCTTTGAATTCGTCTGCTCCCCACTCTTTGGTACTGTGGAACTCCACGTAATGTTCATATGATGTTATTGTTAGTCTCTTTCCCCTTGCTTTCAACGACATGCGTTCTTGACACTCCCAGACCAAAGGCAACGCTGAGGAGCCAACGTTAGTCTCTGGCAGCAAGACTCTGTGACCAGAATACCCTCGGTGGCACCAGAAATTTTGCATACCGAAATGAAAACACGTATGTGTCCGCTGGAGTTAGATTTCTTGTTTCACTCGTATCAACATGCACCCTCCCCCCAAAGAGTGAGAGTGGGAACAGACAACTAGCACTGCACGGTCAACAACTAGTCTAACATTCAACAGTAAACAAGTAGGATAACTTTTGCTCCCATAAGAAAACCTAACACAGAGTAACTTTTTATTCAAGACTGGCACAGCCTTTTAAACTGGAATAAAGTCAGACAAATACAAAGACGAACAATCTAATAGTGGGGAAGAAAAAACAAACAAACAAACAAAAAACAAACAAACAAAAAACAAGTGCAGACCAACAACCCAACTGTCTTCATAGTAATGACTTGGCAAAAATGTGGACTTAAGGAGGGGGGGGGAGGGGGGGGGGGGGGAGGGGGAGGTTGAAGATGAAGAAAGTGGGAAAATGAAATTAAGAAAATGTATCATAGGTATGAAAACTCTTCACTTGCTGCATAAGGGAAACCATGGCAATCCCCCTGAAGGCAGATCTATTTGTATTGCCTGATCCGAGGCCTTTCGTCCGCAGGATCGGCCCCTAACGGTTTTTTCTTCTTCATGGAATATCTCAGAAAATACGAGGCCGATATTTCTGAAAATTTGTTGTTATGTTTATTATGGGTCACAGATGATGCCCGCTGTTTAAGTTTACCGTTATAGCCGTTACCAACGGCCCATAATGGTTTTATTCTTTATGGAAAATGTCAGAAAGTTTCTGGTCGATCTTTCTGAAAATTTTTAAGTATGTTCATTATAGGTCACAGATGATGGCAGATGTTTACCAGACTAGCCATTACTAACGGTTACACCAGCTCAAGACGTTTTTTTCCTCTTTATGGAATATCTCACGCGTATTCAGGATAAACTGGAAGTACATTTATCTGCTTTGCATCTAGTTTTTTTTTCTTCTACCAACTGTTTGACAGTCTGAGTAAGAACATCACTACCTCTAGTATTAACACTGCTTCTGCTTCTACACTGCAATTGCTGTATTTTTTTTTTAACAATTCACCACGAGTTTCACAAACTCATGTGCAAAATGAATTTTTTCTATGAATCAGAAGTTTGTACTTATTTTATATTGTAGAGTTGAGAACATGTGGAAATCTCTCTCTCTCCCCCCCCCCCCCCCCCCCCCCCCCCCCCCCCCCCCCACTATCTCTTGTCTGATAGTTTTGTTTCTTTTTTTTTAATAATACCGTGCAGATCTCATAGTCTTTTTTTTTTGTTTTTTCTTTTTTTTTAATAATACCATGCAGATCTCAAGTGGAACGCCTACAAAAATAGTATCTATACAAAGTGGAAAGACTGACTTGCCACAAGTGGCGCGCGCGCGCGCGCACACACACACACACACACACACACACACACACACACACCAGCAAACTTCGCTCATAATGAAGAGAGAAATTTTCTTTTGAGATAAACAGTTTTGCTTTCTTTAGAATTATGGCCAATATCAATAACTTGTAAAGGCAGCTTTCAATAACTCTTTTATGATAAAAAGAGAAGACTGGAGCTGGAGGTATTATATCATTTTTTATGCTCCGACCAACACATATTCAGTCCCAGTAAATTAAATGAACACATCCGATTCTGTAGAAGTGTCACAATTCGTCGAGCAAAGCTACTCCCGCTGGGTTAAGTTGTCAGAGCGATGACGTCAGCCCACTGGACACGCGCGAAGCAAGGGAGGTGACTCGGTTTTTGTCTGTGCCCAAACTAACGTATATTTAAGTAAGTGACGCATATCAGACTAAAGTAACACACTGAACAGGAATCATAGGCCTGTTTTTACAGCCTAAATTGTTACAAGGCTATTAACATTAGAAGAATATTTACCAGCCGCCGTGGCAAAGTGGTTAGCGTCACGGACTCCTGGCTGGGAGGTCGTGTGTTCGATTCCCATCAGAGTCATGTGGGATTTTTCTGCTCCGACCGACTCCTACCCAGAGTTAAGTTTGCTACGGCTCAGTTTGGAAGACTAGGACAACACAGTCCAGTTTCATCCACTAAATCACTGAGAGTGTTGCTCAAATTTCCTGACCAACACTGCAGGTGTCTGTATCTCTCGGGCCTGGTTGACGCCGCGATATATTATGAAAGGAAGTGTACAGTACAGCCCTGTCATGCAGTCTCAGATTCGAATGGAAATCTGTAGCATCATCTTAATCATCCCCATTCTCATCGATCAGCATAAAAAAAATGTCTTAAAAATTTCTTTGGCCCTCATGCCCTGCTCTCATGGTGACCTCAGTTTTCGATGTCCTCTCCACATCTGTGGCCTTGGTTTGGTTCCGTCGGGGTTACTGGTATTGGCGAGTCCAAGGGGTCCGACATTGGACGGACGTGGTGGCGCCCTTCGGGAGGGAGAGCTCACTCACGCCGGCTCCGCGACTAAGCAATTATTGCCGTCAGTAGGGGGCTTAGTAGGTGGTGTCCTGCGTATGTTAGATCAGAAACAGGCGCCACTGAACACCACTGAAGTGACTAGGCAGCAGTGCAGTGTCTCCTTCGGTGGGTTGCCTCTTGACGACTTGACATTGACTGCTCCCTGTGGATTACCGGTGCCGGGGCTGCAGCGGGACTGACTGGCCTGTGGCTGTGGACGGGGTGTCGGAATGAGCGGCGTGGTTGCAATGCCGCTGAGGTGGCACAGAAAATGGGACAGAAAAAAAAAAATGAGAAGATTTCAACCTCCCCTCCCCCTCCCCTCCTCTCCCTCCTTGTCCATGATGTCACAGGTTTCTGATCGCCAGGGCCCTGGGCTCCCTTTTTTTCCTTTGTGAGGCTTTGTCAGTAGGTGACCGTCTGTCGGGTGATTCATGACACGGGATGCTGTACTTTTTTTTTCATTTTTCATACTGGGTTTTGTCAGTAAATAACACAGTGTCAGGGAGTCTCTGACAGGGGAATCATGATTTTTTTAATTTTGAAATAAAACCTCCCTTTGCTCCCCCTCCCCAACCACACACACACACACACACACACACACACACACACACACACACACAATGCAAGCATCACATACGAGCAGACACACACACGCGCGTGTGCACAGAGAGAGAGAGAGAGAGAGAGAGAGAGAGAGAGAGAGAGAGAGAGAGAGAGAGAGAGAGAGAGAAAGTGTGTGTACCACTGTGTCATTTATCTTGTTATCGTTGCTGTTGTTGTTTACTCACAGCATTTATCCCCACCCGGCAGGGTGTATTTATTCTGACACAAACATTTCTTGTCCTTGCAGGTGGCGCCAGCAGTACACTGGGAGTCTTCATCGCACTCGGCCCTAACTTTCAACTCTGAAACAGAAGGTCAGCCACGAGTTGTCTGAGGGTTACAGAAGACTAGATGTGCGAGTGTCCATCTTAGCTGTGATCGGGAATTTCGAAAATAAAATAACTTAACTGAAGTTGGAGGGCGGGGAGAGAGATAAGGATGGAAAGTGGCTCCACAACAAGTATCCTAAATGTAGTCCCAAAGTGACACGATTGGAGGCGGAAATCTAAACAAATCTTAAATAAATGTCAACGAGTCATAACGTTTGTCCACGTTTCTCTGGGCGGTTCGCTGACATTTATTTAAGATTTGTTAAGTATCCTATATGGTGGGGCAGATCTGTCCTGCTGATTCATATCACATAGCGGATCCTCGGCATACAGGTTCAATTCAGCAACATGACTATATATCTCCCTCTCAACTTGAACATTGTGAAGATGTCGTTTTGTATGTGATTTTTTTTTCATGGTGTAGTTAAAAAAAAAAGCAACAACAACAACAACAACAACAAAAGAGTTAAACAAAGAACTACTGATAGATCGTTGGTATTCAGATTGTCCATATCCTACAACAACAAAAAAAAAAAAAAAAAAAAAAAAAAAAAGGAAAAAAAAAGGTATGGCTAGCTACTCTTTCAGTCCCCGCCGAGTATTGCTTCCCCCTGAAAGAACAAAAATCAATAAACGGTGGATCCGAGGCTGGTTCAGCCTTGGCGAAGTCTGTGCTCCAGCAAGTGCTCTTTAAGTTGGTTTGATCAAGCCACTTGGATTATTTCTGAGAGCCATCACTCCCTTAAGTGTCTGAAACTGGATTACTACAAAGGCATTCGTAAGTTGATGGGTGATTATTGAAAGAAAAAGGCCGTTCTAAAAATGTCCCTATTATTTGTTGTTTGGTTGTTGATGCAGATGCATGTGGGATCCCCTGACTCCTGCATGAAGCGCTCCAAAGTGTTTTATCTCTGAGATTCTTCCTTAAGTGTCTGAGACTGGATTACTACAAAGGCATTCGTAAGTCGACGGGTGATTATTGGATGTCAAAGGCCGTTCTAAAAATGTCCCTATTATCTGTTGTTTGGTTGTTGCTGCAGCTGCACGTGGGATTCATGACTCCTGTATGAAGCACTCCAAAGTGTTTTATCTCTTTGAGATTCAGTATCACCAAGGAGGCATCACTGTGTACGATCAGTCCACATATCCAACGCCACACGTCTTAGTCACGACTCCCAAAATTTGCAGAGATGTCATGTCAGCTAAATAATGAAAGCAAATGAAACTAGAAAGGGTAGAAGCAGATATCAATCTGGCTCATGTCTATTACCTCATCTGAATGGATCCACTCCAAAATATGTTGAGTTCATTCTTTTGCCACTTGTCCACAATTTACTGAGTTTCACTGAAATCGAGTCAGTACGGTTTGTTCGTTGGTTTTCCACACTTGGAAGCAGACATTAAGTTAAACATATTTTAACTTTTTCGCAACACGCGAGCGATCATAGCGCCCGACTTACAACTCGGCAGCGTGGGGCGAAAATACTTGTGGCAAGCGATCTGTTACTCAGTACACGTCGCGAGAATGATAGCGACGGTCTTCTAAAAATAAATATGACCGAATTTCCCCTGATAATTTTTAACAAGTGGTGTCAATGTACAGATATAGTCCTTTCTTTGTCATATCATACCAGTTAGCAGGCTACTAACAATCGATTTCACTGGTTAATTTGAGAGAAAGCAATCAATCCGTCGGCGTTTTCAATCACTGAATCAGTGCTCCTTGTTCGAAATATGTCATTTTCAACTCAACCAAATAACAACAAAGAACCATTTTGACTTTTAAAGCATTTATCATCAAGAAGATGAAAGATGGCTCTATTTCATTGTACAAAGGAAAAGTCACTGTCGGACTTAGACTTCTAAGGAAAATTAAATTTTTAGAAAGTCAAAATCAGGTGTCTTGAGGGAAGTTCAGTGCTGTGACTGCAATGTTCACTGGGCACATAGAGCTGAATGAGAGTCTGTGTCGATAGTGTTAATGGCGCCTATGAATTACATAGTGTTGACAGCTGCTGCAGCTAACTGCTGACAGAATGTCAGACTTCTGCAGCTGGGCCCATTTTGCCGATTCCTTCAATAACATGTTGTTCAAACTCCAGGTAAACATGTGAGCCGTCACGGTTCAGGCCCATGCAGATTTATAATAAGTATAGTGCGCCCAGACAAGGCACACCCTGGCCAGCAGATCTTTGTGAACCGTGTTAAAAGGAAAATAAACATTTTTTTTTTTTTTTTTTTTTTTTTTTTTTTTTTAACCGTGTGGCATTGTGTAAAGGCATAGGCAAGAACGTGACAGTTCATAGACGCGTTTTTTTTTTTTTTTTAATCAAGAAAAAGTATGACGCGTTTTTTTTTTTTTTTTTTTTTGAAGAAACTGAAAGAAACAAAAATTTACCTTATGAAACCGATCGCACTTTTTTTTTTTCAATGTCGAAGTTTCTTCCTTCTTCCCTTTTCGGCAAAGTCCATGTAAAGTGAGCGACGCTGGAGAGGTGAAATCCACCTGACATACAGTACACAACTTTTTTTTTTTTTTTTTTACAGAGACACGGTATCAAAACTCACAATGAAAAAAATAGTAGTAGACTGCGAGAAAACTATCATCTGCTGTCAACATTACGAATACGCGTTAGTTGGATAAAACGCACTGTGTAAGAAAACACATGTAATTATTTTGATCTTCATGCAGCTACAGGAAAACTGTTCTGCTATTTGTAGATCTGGTTGAGGCTGTCCATAGCAGTTCAGACCTGTATCTGTAGCATACGTCGCCGTCACCAAATTTTTGGCATTATCGCGACGGCATTATACCTGACAGATCTGCACTTTCTTCAAAATTGTACAACTGGCTCCTCATTTTCGTTTTCATCTTCGATTTTGAGTCCAACTGGCTGAGACTGGCACATGCCGGTCGAAGTCGATGGGGAAAATCCCATCGTCAGCTTCGCTGTCAGTTTCTTCGTTGGAATCGAAATCAAAATATTCCTTTTCATTGCTGTCGCTGGTGGCGAAATATTCGTCTAGTAGGACACTAATTCCCTGGCCTTCATAATCGAAAATCTTTCCTGATTTTGATGAATCAACAGCGTTACAATACAATAATGACTTTTTTCAAGTGAATCGACGACAAAGGCAAAACGCGCAATAAATTGTATTGAGCTATGGCCAATGAAAGGCAGCGTCTCTGCTGTTGAACAGCCGAGTTACCGGGGCCATTTCGGTATTTGATTGCTGATTCGTTGGAAGGCTTTCATTTGTGAACGGCTTTGAATGTCTGCTAAAGGCCTTCTGATTGGTTTATTTTAGAAAACTGTGTACAGATTCTGAAAATAGACACATTGAGCTTTCGAATGATGTGCGACACGTCAGGAGCTCTGCTAGGGATGTGCACTCGTTTATCTATTGAAAATGAGTAACTGTTCGTAATTGGTGCTGCTTAAAATCGATGACACGGAGTGAAAAAAAAAGTTCGTTTAATCACATTTCTAGCTTAATATAGGTAAAATCAGTGAAACATAATATGCTTTAATACTTTTCCTAAATGTTGGTACAAAAATCTCATTTTACCCCCAAAATGGCCCTCACCACTCTTTGTTGCCCGCAGCGGTGATCAGCCCTACGCGACTTTATCTATCATTTTGTGGGAGGCCTTCACATATTAGTAATTTAATATTGAGAGGAGAGCGATGAAAACAGTGAGAGAGGGGATTATGTCCTGAGAAAACCTTCTTTTTCCTTAATTTGAAAGCTTAATGACGACCAGAACTGTGTGACCTCCAACTGGTAACATATTTCAATGAAACCTGTAAGTGTCATCAGTGTCATATGTAATTACTGTTCGCTGGCCACATGAGAGAACAGCGGAAGGTGAAGGAGCATTTACTTGCTTTTAAATTTGCCGTGTGTGCGTGTCTCTGTGTGCATGTTGTGTTTTTAATCCTTTGGAGCCTTCGATCCCATTTCTGTACCGCTGGCAATAAGAAGGCATCGAAAGTTGTGTGTTGGATATTTTGGAACTTGAAATGTGCGTTTCCTTACCGGATACTGAGCTTCACAACACACACACACACACACACACACACACACACACACACACACACACACACAATCTGTCTCTCTGTGGAGAGAGAGAGAGGGGGGGGAAGCATACGTGCACAGAGAGAGAGAGAGAGAGAGAGAGAGAGAGAGAGAGAGAGAGAGAGAGACAGAGAGACAGACAAGAGACAGAGAGAGAGACAGAGAGAGAGAGAGAGAGAGAGAGAGAGAGAGAGACAGACAGACAGACAGACAGAGACAGAGACAGAGAAAGCTACTGTGAAACAGATGTAAGACACAATACAAAATAGGCGCGTGATAAGTGTCTACTTCACACAGACCCACAAATAAACCATGCACGAAATACTCCCTTCACCCCCCCCCCCCCCCCCCCCCCCCCCCCCCCCCCCCCCCCCCCCCCCCCCCCCCCCCCATCTCCTCCCTCGACAGTAGACAGCATGAGAATGACAACGCTCAGGAAAGCTTCAGACATGGACAAGCTGACTTACTGCATGCTGTGGCCACTTGGTCACAGATAGCACCTGTTCTGCACTGACTGTCCTGACTGCATGGCGTGTCGATGTCCAACTCTGCAGACAGTATCAAGCATGACTGCGTTGCGTTATCTTGAGCCACACTCTACCTTGACCATTAATAGAACACATTTTTAAAAGGAATCTTAACTAACTCTGCCATTTAACACGAGCAAACAACTTGCTTACTTTCTTAGGCCCATAGCTCAAGGGTGAGCATAGGCCATCGACAACACTCCCGCCATCGCACTCGGTGCTGGGCTGCTCGCTGAATGCCTGTCCAGCTGGTCCCCTGCCTCTTCATCTCTGCCTCAGGTCGGCCTCTCTTCCTTTTCCCCCTGCGGGTTCCATGTCAGGGGGCTTGGCGTGTGGTGCTGGATGCTGGCTTCCTGAGAGTGTGTCCAGTCAGCCCCACTTCCTCCGCAGAATCTGCTTGGGCCACTGGTTCCTGTCCTGCTTGCTTCCATAGATCTTCATTGTTGACCTTCTCTGGCCATCTGATTTTGAAGATGCGCCTCAGACAGGTGTTGATAAAGGTCTGATTTATTTATTTTTTATTTTTTTTTCTTGCTGTACTGCCTGGTCATTCTCCAAATCTCGCAGCCATAGAGCAGAACCGGCTTCACGTTTGAATTGAAGATACACAATATGAGCAAACAACGTATACTTGACAAAACACGACGCGTTTCCGCCTCTTGGGTCTTCTCCAGGCAAGAGCAACAACATTCAGGGCAATGAAAACGAAGAACAAGCGATTACAGTCTTCTCAAACTGGGCGCAAAATGGATGTTGAATGAAAACGAGGCCGTTGGGAAGGAGACATGGCGAGTTGAAGTAGAAGCGACGATTATGATAACAAAGATGGCAATAACTGTAATAATGATAAATAGTAAAGATAATGATGATGCAGGAGAGGAATTAGAGAACTAAGAGGTCAAAACGCGTAGTGCTTTGTCTTCTAATCCGTTTGTCAATGTTAAATGGCGGAGTGACAATTCCCTTCAGAATTTGTTTCAGTTTGTGACTACAGTCACCTCAGTTTGAAACACAGAAATGCAAGCAGAAATGCAAGCACACACGCACGCACAGGTGCGCACTTGCACACACACACACACACACACACACACACACACACACACACACACACAGAGTAGCCCACAGGGAACACATGTCAGAACACATGTATTCAGCAGAATTGATGACATTGACATCCCACTTACTACATACTTTGGACGACTTGTCACAGACCGTGCCAGCTTTGCATTCTTTGTAAACGGGTATCGCATCGACTATCGAAGTTCTTCTCTGTGGACAATGTCAAACACGATTCGTGTTTATCGAACCCCTTTTTGAATAATCTGCCGATGCTCATTTTGTTTTAGAATTACTGTCACACGGATCAACACTTGTCTGTATTTGTGTACAATGTATCCTGTCAAATTTGCTGGTGCGTGAATATTTTGTGTACTGTCTGTCTCTATGTTAAAAAAGAAACAATAAAAAATTTGAAAACAAAACAAAAACAAAAACAAAACAAAAACCAAAAAACATGATTCGTGTCCCACCCCCCCCCCCCCCCCTTTTTTTTTTTTCTAATTTTTTTGT
>JADBJO010002922.1:199451-206951 GCA_016801955.1 Conus betulinus | reverse complement strand
GCAGTTGAATACCATGAGGCGCTAAGAAAAAGTGGCTACAACTACAAACTACAATATAACCCAGATAACAACATGAACAGTAACAAGAAAAACAGGAAAAGGAAGATCATATGGTATAACCCCCCATATGATGGAAGAATAAAGACTAACGTAGGAAATAATTCTTTAAAATTCTTTATAACATCATTTCCAAAAGAACATGTACTATCTAAAATATTCAATAAAAACACCTTCAAGCTATCATATTCATGTATGCCCAACCTCAAAAACATAATTGACTCATCTAACAAAACTAAAGGCAACACAGTCAAAAAGGGTAACAAAAGGACATCTTGTAACTGCACTAAAAAAAAAGATCAGTGCCCCCTGAATAATAAATGCCTTTACAATAATATTGTATACCAAGCCACAGTAACAACAGATAGTGACAAAGAAACATACATAGGGATTTCGGCAAACATTTTAAAACCAGATATGCAACCATAAACAGTCCTTCAAAAACGAAAAATATAAAACCAAACAGAACCAAATAAACACATTTGGAAACTTAAAGATAAAAAACAGACTACAATATATCATGGAAAAAATTAAAAAGAGCAACACCATACAATAATAATATCTCTGAAAAATGCAACCTATGTTCTACAGAAAAGTGGCTGATATTATGCAAACCTCATCTAGCAACTCTGAATTCAAAAGTAGAGATCATAAACAATTGCAGGCATAAATGGAAATTCTTGTCAACACACCATTCCTTAACACACCCTCCCTGAACGCACCCCCCAAAAAATCAAAATGGTAAAAAAAAAAGCTACAGGCTACGTGAAACATGCAGAACTCACGCTTGCACACACAGTATATAACACCGGTAGCGTGCCCAAACTGAATACCCTGACGAGAGCAATAGCTCGAAACAATTGTGTTGGTTTTTTAATCTCTTTTTTAACTTACTTTTAAACTGAGATATATATATATATATATATATATATATATATATATATAAAATGCTGAACAATTAAATAGTGGGGGGAAAAAACAGTGCAGGATAAACATTCTTCCATCATTATAGTTATGATTTGGCAAAGATTTGAAAAAAAAAAACAAAAAACAAAATTGGAGTAAATGGGAAAACGTATATCATAAATACAAAAACCCTTCACTAGCTGCATGAGGAAACTATCGCAATGTATCGCCTGCTCCGAGGCCTTTCGTCCGCTGGATCGGACTCATCAGGAAGAGACGGCTGATCGGTCTGATCGTGTCAGTGCTCTTGGCGTCAGATAGTGACACACCACAGTCCATAATTCTGTGGTGTTCCGACCGCCAAGGGTTCGAAAAAGAATCCAACAGCACCCCCAAAGCTGCCAGCGAAAGGTAGTAGAATTAAACAAAACGAAAGTGTGGAGAGGAAGAAAGTTGTTGAAAACTAAAAATATTACGCAAACACAATATAAAATGTAATGGACAATCTTTGAGCCTATGCTTGAGGATCCATTTAAGGATGCAAGGGAGATTAAAAGATACGGAACAGTCTGAGTGGTCAGCTCTGCTGTTCAATAACCCAAGCATTGTCAGCGGCTAAGAATTGTGCAGAACAACCTTCCTTGGATCTCGTAAGAGATGCAATCACCCACTGATTGACCAAACAATATAATGCTGAACAATTAAGTAGTGGGGTAAAACAAGTGCAGGTTAACACACACACACACACACACACACACATATATATACACACATATATATATATATATATATATATATATATATATATGTTAAAAAATAGGATGGTAAAAGGAAGTTTTAAAATCGACAGCTCTGTTTCGAGCGCTGGCTCTCGTCAGGATGGTTTTGGGTTGTCACATTCGACATAGTAGACTTCTACCCATCCACAGATGAAGAGCTACTCACTAAAGCTCTGAAATTTGCTAATAAACACACAGACATAACAGGGTCAGAAATGGAAATCATTCTTCACACCAAGAAAACTTTACTCTACAGCAGAAATGAAACATGGATCAAGAAAACGAATAAAAACTCAACATTTGATGTGACCATGGGATCGTACGACGGTGCCCGAAACATGCGAACTGGTCGGACTGTTTATGCTATCCAACATCCAAAAACAACTCGGAAAGCAAGTCGGACTGTACAGAGACGACGGCCTCGCCGCCCTAAACAACAATCCTAGAACCATCGAAAACAAGAAAAAAAGAACTATGCAAAATTTCCAAAACAAAACTTAAAAATCACCATCGAAGCAAACAAAAAGGTAGTGAACTACTTAGACATAACACTTGACCTCAACAACCACATATATAAACCATACAAGAAACCTAATGACACACCCATTTATATAAACATAAAAAGCAACCATCCACCATCTATACTAAAAACCATACCCAATGGCATAAAACAAGAGATTATCTAATCTGTCACATAATGAAAGAGTATTCAACAACGCAGCAGCAGAATACCAAGAGGCATTGCAAAAAAGTGGTTACAGTTACAAACTACAATACAACCCAGATAACAAACATGAACAAAACAAAAAAAGCAGGAAAAGGAAAATCACATGGTACAACCCTCCATATGATGGACGGGTAAAACACGTGCAGCCAAACAGTGACATTGGGCCATATAACACCGGCAGTAGACAACCCAAAACCATCCTGACGAGAGCCAGCGCTCGAAACAGATCTGTTGATTTTAAAACTTCCCTTTTACCATCCTATTTTTTAACAGATTTTGCTCCCCAAGGGGTCGAGCATTTTAAGAATTTTATTAGGCATTTTAGTGGTATTTTTGATATATATATATATATATATATATATATATATATATATATATATATATATATATATATTAGTTAAACATTTATGAGACGATGATGGTAATTTTGTAAGGCGTTATGAACTGTCAGAGAAAATGGAATTTCAGGTCAATTTTCTAAATTCTATAAATTGCGTGCATTCGATCAAAGCTTACGCAAAAGAAAAAATAATTAAAATTAGATAGTAACATTAGCAATGATAAAACTTAAGCACTTAAAAAAATCATAGTGTTACTAAAGGAACACGTACTTATTACAATATTATGGTGGAAGTCCATGAAGTGTTTGACATTAGTGCCTTTGTCAAGTGGGAATGATGTCTTAATATACCTACTGACTGGATAGAGGTACCGAAAAGGATCAAGACAATTAAAGGAACAAAAACTGAAACAGTTGCAATTTTTTTTAAATGCCACAGAATTTTGGTAACAAATAGTGTGCTGAAAAGTATGCAAATCACTGATAGTGACAAATGTACTCTTTTTGTAATAGAGAAAAGACTCAGCTAATCATTACCTATGGGAATGTGAGTTCACCCGTATTTTCTGGAAAGACATATCAAATATTCAACTAGTAGAGGATTATGGTTATATTATGTAATGTGTATGATAAGTATTGCATACTCTCTCAACGTCGTCCGCGACCTTGGAGCCTCGATGAAAGAATGGGAAATCAAAGTGTGTGTGTATAATTTACTTTCTTCCAATGCCATAATTCGATGGAGCTGATGCATAATTCATGTCATGCATTTTATAACCTTATATCATGTTTGTGTACTTCATTGATACCATTTATATTGGACTCTATGCGTTATGCCGGCCTGTTTAAAAGATAAAAAGTCTAGATCGGATAAAATGCACGTACGTCTGTTCGTTTCAGATATGTGCTACCATACATTAATATATGGCCTTATGTATGTTGGTTATCATAGCTGCATTGCATATTTTAAATATGAGACAAGATGCAAAGCATGTACACGTACTCCCAGTTTATCTTGAATACGCGTGAGAGATTCCACAAAGAGGAAAAGCCGTTACGGGCAGTTATAGCCGTTAGTAACGACTGTTCTGGTAAACATCGGGCATCATTCGTGACCCATGATGAACATACCTACATATTTTCAGAAAGAAAGATCGGCCAAGCACTTTCTGAGATATTCCATAAAAAAGAAAAACCGTTTATGGGCCGTTAGAACATTCAGTAATTGATATAACGGTTAAATAAAACATCTGACATCATTCATGACCCATAATGAACATACCTACAAATTTTCAGAAAGATCGGCCGGGTACTTTCTGAATTATTCCATAAAAAAAGAAAAACCGTTATGGGCCGTTGTAGACGTTAGTAACGGACATAACGGTAAAATAAAACATTGGGCCTCATCCGTGACCCATAATGAACATACCTACTAATTTTCAGAAAGATTGGCCAATCTGTAACTAACAGCTATAACGGCCCATAACGGTTTTTTCTTCTTTATGAAATATCTCAGAAAGTGCTCGGCCGGTCTTCCTGAAAATTTGTAGGTATGTTCATTATGGGAAACAGATGATGCTTGATGTCTTACTGTACCTTTTATCCATTACTAACGGCTATAACGGCCCATAATGGTTTTTCTTCTTTATGGAATATCTGAGAAAGTACTTGGCCGATCTTCCTGAAAATTTGTAGGCATGTTCATTTTGGGTCACGGATGATTGCCCGATGTTTTATTTTACTGTTATATCCGTAACTAACGGCTATAATGGCCCATAATGGTTTTTTTTACTTCTCTTATGGAATATCTGAGAAAGTACTTGGCCGATCTTTCTGAAAATTTGTAGGGTTGTTTATTCTGGGTCATGGATGATGCCCAATGTTTTATTTAACCGTTATATCCGTTACTAATGGCTATAACGGTCCATAACGGTTATTCTTCTTTAGTGTCCGTTATATCCGTTACCAACGGCTATAACGGCCTGTAACCATTTTTCTTCTTTATGGAATATCTCAGAAAGTAACAGAATAGCTGTTACTAACGGCTATAATGGCCCAAAACGGTTTTTTCTCTTTACGGAATATCTCACGCGTATTCAAGATAAACTGGAAGTACTTTTTTATGTTTTGCATTTCGTTTGTTTTTTAACTAAGCCCATACCACAAGGCTAGCGCGGCTGGCTCTTTGCTCTCTGGCCGCTCTCTCTCTCTCTCTCTCTGCTCTCCCTAATTTTCCGGCTGACGCTCTCTTTTCTCTTACACCTTGAGCGATGCTCAGGTAAAACTGATCGACAGCAGAACCCTTTTTACTAGAGTTCAGCCCTAGAAGACTGTCAAGTATTGTTAACTGATTGACAGTAACGTTTCACGTTGTCTGTTTATTTCAGCAGAATATTATCATGCGCCCTCCTCCTGACTGCGGCGCACGAGAGGTCAAAGGCATGCCGCCTGATGATTTCTTTTTATGCATGGTCTAGTATTAAATGATCCAACTGATAATGTCATCTCTTTCGTGAACAGCATCAAACTCATCTTAAATAAATGTCAGCGAACCGCCCAGAGAAACGTGGACGAACGGGTCACAAGACAAAAACACAACCGTTTCGACCTCTTAGGTCTTCCTCAGGTGAAACAAAAACGAAAAAAAAAAAAAAAAAAACGAAAATTCACTTAGCTTTGATCGCTTCAGACTGCTTCTGTGTTCAGCGCAAGGAAGAAGGCCAATCTGAAGCGATCAAAGCTAAGTGCATTTTCGTTATTTTTTCGTTTTTGTTTCACCTGAGGAAGACCTAAGAGGTCGAAACGCGTTGTGTTTTGTCTTGTGACTCGTTTGTCCACGTTTCTCTGGTCGGTTTGCTAACATTTATTAAGAGATTGTTTAGATTTCTGCCTGCAGTCGTTTCACTTTGCAACCAGCATCAAACCCACTTGAAACATTGACAAAACAGACGATGCTTGCTGGCACTTCTGCTACATCAAGGAAGCAGCTGGTGGATCATCGAATACTGGTGCCGGTGGCAATGATTACATCTGGGAGTTCTTTATTGGATGGTGCCGAACTTAGCAGGTCGTTACTGACAATCAGCTTCCTGAGTGTTCATCTTGACCAGGTCATTTCAATGCAGGATCGGATCGACCGTGTGTGACGTGCATCGAGTTAGAAACGTTTTTTTTTCTGCATACGCAGGCTGATACTCCTGCAGACCCCCCTGTTTAGAAAGGTAAGGATTAATCCCATCTATCCAACAAAGGGAGTGGTGGTTTTGTGTGTATGACGTTTTTTTTTTTTTTATCCCACCATTAAGGCAGCCATACTCCAACTTCGGGGAAGGTGCATGAAATGTGTAACCTGTCATCCATACCAACGGCCAAACTGGCCTTCTCTTCCGAAAGTTGGTGATGGGATTTGACGTGTGTGTGCAAGATGTTGTGCCCGAGTTCACACACGGAACCTTGGGTTATAGTCTCATTCGAAGGACTGTATGGGAAATGGAGTCGGAACCAATGTTAACTCCGAGGGAAAAATTCCCCTGTACCGAAACGGCCAGATGGAGATTCGAACCCACAACCCCAAGTTTACAAGTCCGGAGCTCTACCACTGAGCTATCCGGCTCCTGAAACGCTTAAATATCGCTCAGTTCGTACATATCTCTCCACTGTTTCAACAGAAAGACTTGTAAATCCCACTCATTACTTTTCAGCTTGTTTATCGTCATTCAACGCAGCACGATGTACCCGTTGTTTATCGTTATTCAGTGCAGCACGATGTACCCGCTTAACACATTTTGGGGCTCCAGTAGATTCAAAACTGGAGCAGCGCACTTTTTTTTTCCGAGAGTGACTAGACATCGATGTCCGCTGTCACGGCTGCTTCACCGGTCGACTGTGACATCCATGTCCTCTGTCACTGCTGCTTCACCGGTCGACTGTGACATCCATGTCCTCTGTCACAGCCGCTTCATTGGTCGGCTGTGACATCGATGTCCGCTGTCACTGCAGCTTCACCGGTCGACTGTGACATCCATGTCCTCTGTCACTGCTGCTTCACCGGTCGACTGTGACATCCATGTCCTCTGTCACTGCTGCTTCACCGGTCGACTGTGACATTCTTGTGTGCAAGTATAAGCCGGCTTGTCTGTCCCTCGGCTTCTTTGCTGGGTTCTCTTCCACCATACATACAATTCTCTTCGTTTCTCTCTCTGTGCATACCCCTCCCATATACTCTCTGCTCCTTCCATCAGAGCGTCCTGAAGATCTCAAGAAGGAATCTGAAATCCTCGGGTGAACGGCCCTCCCAGTTTGCCGTCCAGGCTCCTTTCAGCTCACCGCTTCCACGGCCGTCCTGTTTGTCCGCCTTCCCTGCTTCCAGAACGCACTATCGCTTCAGCCAAACAATCGGAACACATTCAGCTCTAGAAATGAAACAAGCCCAAAGAATGAACGAGGCGTGGAAGTGCTATGAGTGTGATTGGACTTGCCCTACACCCTCATCCTCATCGTTGTAGTAACAGAGGAGGAGGAGGAAGAGGAAGAGGAGGGAGGAGGAGGAGGAGGAGGAGGAGGAAGGACAAGACAAGCCGCGCTGCAAGCAAGGGGAACAGTCATTGTCACAGACACGGGAACCATGACATAAATGAAAGGCAGACTTACTACACTTCCCATTCTGGCACCTTGAGCCTTGGACACAGTAC
>JADBJO010002922.1:185000-198409 GCA_016801955.1 Conus betulinus | reverse complement strand
AGAGAGAAATAATTTGGAATTGGTTCAAACTGACTTTGTAAAATAAACAATAATAGCCAATTGAAAACACGAATGCATGCATGCTGCATGCGTGTCTATGCAGAAACGGCACACACACACACACACACCACACAACACACACACACACACACCCACCCACACACACACACACACACAAATCCTGCGGCGGCGCGCACCCCACACACACACACACACACACACACACACACAGCACACACCACAAACACCACACACACACACACTTGATCCAGCACGCACTAACTTAACCACTATAACTAAAATACACAACAAGTGGCAAATACAATTCATTATGAATCAAACTCAATCCATTTGTTCCTATTGATATTCGAAGTTGTATACAAATCTAATTTTCCGGTTTTACCCTTGTCATAGATTCTCGTCATAGATCCTATCCCCAATCAGTATAAGGTAATTTTGTAACAGACTATACAATTCGTTTCCACTTTGTATCATGTATATATCTTCCTTCATACCCCAACTACCCATCTACGTGCTAGTTGTTATACTTATACTATTGATCAATTGTGCTTATCCTTTATACTGCCTATATATAAGATTCTCTATATTTTAATGCATAATATATAAACATGGCCACGTCCCTGGTTATTTCTATATTGCTATTTTGTACTAAACTTTGTATAGTGATTATGCCAACGTTTTTAAAAATGCTTCAATATGTATTTTTCCCTTAGTTGCCTATAGCATGGGCATACTTTAAGGAAATGCAGTTCTGTTTCTTTCTACTGGGCAAAAGGGACAAGTTGTTATCGCTTCATTCTCTATGTACTTTTTATTTTGTGTGTAATTCATTAGTTCCTAGGCGTAATCTGGTAAATGCTTTTCTAAATTTTGCTATTGTGATATTGTATAGGTATTCCTCAGGCTGGTGTATTTGATTTGAAGGAATAGTATGTATTAAACCTCTCACTATTACTTATCTTATCATGCCAGTATTGTTTATAGCAATCAGAGATTCTTTGTTTTAGTGTTCGTAGAAACCTGTCCTCGTCACCTACTCTCCTTCGTTTAAACCAGACTACTGAAAAACCATACATGTCGAGGCAGCGTTTTATGTCTCTTGCCCAGTTTTGGGTCTTAAAATTTTCGGCCTTCTCTCTTTCATACGCCTGTTTGGGTATT
Organism: Conus betulinus; assembly: GCA_016801955.1. NCBI lineage: Eukaryota > Metazoa > Mollusca > Gastropoda > Neogastropoda > Conidae > Conus > Conus betulinus. The sequence goes on along the minus strand of JADBJO010002922.1, from coordinate 197,227 downwards.
CTATTTGGAGACATCTTTAGCAACTTGAGCCAGTATCTTACCGCCTTATAGTGTGCTGTCTACACAAATGGGATATCTACCTAGTTCTCCATATACCAAGTTATTCGGTGTTTTCTTTGCAACCCCCAAATATATTTTTACACAAGCGAATAGGTGAACGCTCTCTATAGCTTTATAACCAGTCATACCCCATGTTTCTGCTGCTGCGTATAGAAGTAATGGTTTCACTTGTGAATCAAATAATTTAAAAGTAAATAGTCATATCTAGATGTCCCAGACTATACATTGTTTTCATTATTTTCTATTGTTTTACCTTTAGCTCTGCCTGCATATTCTGAAAGTGAAATGTCTACCGATAGCTTCGTTGTTAGTGTAAATCCTAGGTACTTATAGCTATTAACCACTTCTATCTCTTGCCCTTTGTAAAACCATTTTTCTTTTTTGCCTAAGTACCCCGCCTTTTCTGAAAACCATGATCTTTGTTTTTTTTAGTAGATTTACTGTTAGACCTATTGTATCTGAGGCTTCCTGCAAGTCTCTTCAGCTGATTTTGTAGGCCCTGCTGGTGTGTTAAGGAAATTAAGGCAATATATCGTCTGCGAACAGCAGCGTGAAAACTTCTTCGGCTCGGCTCCTGCTAAAAATTGATACCCATGTTTTCCTTTCTTTGTAACTCTATCTGCTAACCTCCGTTATTAAAGTACAGTTGAGAAAATTAGAGGAGATAATAAACAGCCCTGTTTTACTCCTGCTGAACATTAAAAAAAAATCTGTTTTTTTTCGGCACCGTGGTCTGACACAGGCTTGTACTGTTTTATAAATCCCTTTTAACATATTTAACATTTTGGTGGAGATTTTATGCTTTTTTAGAATTCCCATAATTTTCCCCCTATTTTACTGTATCGAACGCTTTCTGGTAGTCGATGGAATGCCACATACAGTTTGCTTCTACGTCTGCCATATAGGCAGTTTGACACCATGCTAGTTAGGGTAAAAATGGGTCAATTGTAGAGTATTCCTTTTCTGAATCCCGCTTGTTCTCTACTGATTTTATTTTCTCTTCTTCCCCGCCCAATTGTATATTTTCTTTTATTTAATATGGCTGTATATATTTTACTTTATTATACATAGTAATGAAATCCCTCTGTAATTCCCTGGATTATGCTTGTCCCCCTTTTTGTGAAGAGGTATGATTACCGCTTGTGCCCATTCTATGGGAAAATAGCTGTAAGAAATAAAGTGTTGAACAACTTTGTCAAGTACGGTGTTATTACGTTTTCAATAGTCTTTAGAAAATTCTGGGGGAATTTCATCTGTTCCTGCTGATTTGCCTGATTTTAGTCTTTTTAATGCTAAATTTTATTTCTTGCTCCCGTTATTACTCCATCTAATTCCTGCACTATAACTTCTTCCTCGATTATTGATACTTTCTATTTCATTTTCCCTCTGTGTCAGCGTTGTTTGTGGGTTCAATATGTTCTCAAAATGTTCTTTCCACTGGTTAGAGGTAATTTTTGGTGGTTTGTTTGTTTTTCTTTCTCCTTATCTTCTTTATGTACTCCAGAACTTTTGACTGTCTTTTGAGCTTTGCGTAAGTGTGTCGTAAATTTGAATTTGAGTATATAGTTTTTTTCTTTTCTCTGATTGTTTTTTGTTTAGAACGCTCTTTGTTTCTATCTTCTACTTCCCTTACTTCATATTTATTTATTGATTCCTCTTTTATCTCTGTAAATCTAAGTTTATTTTAGGCTTGTCTGGCTGGCTTCTTTTTTTATTCAGCTTACAATCATCGTCATTTTTACCATTCATTTATTGATTATGACTTATATTCCCCCTGTCCCTATTGTTTTACACCCATACATACAACCTCCCGCCTCTTTCAAATAATGTATTGAAATTTTGTATAATACTTGCGTCTATATTTCTTGCTCCCACCTCTTGCTGTTATCTGTTCTACCTATTTTGTTTGAGCTACTTCTGTTTCAAAAAAAACTGTGTCAAAACTGTGTATATTCCTGTGATTTACTTGAGTCCCATCTAATTATTTTTACAAATTTCCTCTCTTGTTTCTCAGATTGTGTATTCTGTAGTGTACTCTGTAGCTCTAATATGATAGCATATGGTGAGATTCAATTCTTTCCCCTACAGCACATGTTTTTACCACCTCAAGCAACTCTGGCGAGCATAAATAGAAGTCTATAGTGCTATTGCCTCTTTCCGAGAAGAATGTATATGCATCGTCGAAAATTTTTCCATTGTCAAATCCATTTAGGGGGGTCATATTGAAACTCGCACATAGTTCAATTAAATTTTTGCCGAAGTTGTTGATTATTGGGTCCTTTGGACTTGCGTGCATATACATTCTGGTCATTGTCGAAAATAACATCATTTACATCCTCAGTCAAACCCCACTCCCCAATTCGTGCATTTAAATCCCCACCGATAATGTAAAAAAATTCATTTCCTTGCTCCATCTGCGAACATATGTATTGTTCTATCATTTATCCAGTGTACACGAAAATCTTTATCAACATAAACCTGCTATCTACTGGATGAATAACACACACCGAAAAAGGTATATATCTTTCTCACCACTGCAATAGATTTCTGCTCACTTCACACATAATACATTCTCAATATTAGTTTTTAGCAGTTGAATATGATCTGTTTAACTTTTTAGTCACTATAGTAAAGTACCTTCCTGAAAGGCCTACCCATCCGTGTATACTTTATCGCTGGCCAATACATGTGCAGAAAATCATGAAACTTTACATCGAAATCAAAATCCTTAAAGTAAATGTTTTCTGACAAACAACCAAAGTCAAAGGCAGTAGTAACAAATTCAGTTGAAATCAGGGTCCGATATTTTCTCGGCCAACCCCTTCCACATTCCAACATAAAAAGGACAATGTTTAAGCTTTCTCATTCCTCACTCTCTGACGCTCCTCTCATCCCTCGCTCTCTCATTCTCATTTTTTGTCTCATCCTCTGTTCTTCCCTGTCTCCACTCCCGCTCTCCACTCTCACACTCTCTCTCTCTCCTCCACTCACTATTGTTGGATCTGTTTTTGGGACCGCCTTGGCCCACCCATCATTTAGTACCCTTTTTGTCTTTTTTTTGATGCATTGAGTGTTTTTTTTTAGCTGTCTGTTTGAAGTATTGTATTGTTTGCATTTGATCGTGGTGCCTGTTTCTTTATGGTTTCGTGCTCTTTTTCCTTTCGCAACATCTCTCATTCTGCCTTCTCTCTCCTTCTCATCCTCTGTGCCTGTCCTTACTACTACGTGTGTGTTATTATATCCTTTAGTGAGGTTTGTCGCATACTGAGTTTCGTGTGAGTTTTCTTCACTCTGACCTTGGCTCCCTCACCCCCCCCCTCACTCCCATCTCTCCTCCCACTCCCTCCCCCGTCCCCTTTTTTCCGCTGACTGTCCCTCCTGACCATCTATCGCTGTGTGTGTCCTGTGTGGACTAGCGGATATCGTGAACAACGAGTCCTGCACTCCCTCGACAGTCAGTTTCCCTTCTCCCTCTCTCTCTCCTATGTGTGTTGACGGTTCACCTGTTGCGAGAGAAAGGCAACCCCATCATTCGATGGTTGCTCACTTGTTGCATACCGCGACTCGCATTGTGAGCTTGCAACTAACTCTGACCCTATGACCCTATGTTGTGCCCTAAGATGATCGATGTCGACTGTACACATGTCACTCACCCTCTACTCGCGCTGTGCCTCTTCGCTCTTTCGCCGCCTTTTCTACTCTCTATCGTTATCTCCCCAACACTCTGTGGTAGGCTTTCAAATCCCCCATCAATGCTCATCGTGCATACTGCACATTACGCGCATTTTATTTCCCTCATCCACACCCACATTTTCACCTTTTTTCTCACTGTTCTTTCCATCATATTCACTCAGTCTCAGTTCCACACCTTCTTCTGCTTCCTGCGCACCTCTCTCTTTTGCTCGCTGATCACATGTTCTTATGTTTTCAGTTCGCTTCAGAATCGTCTGTATCGTCATACCTTTGTCTTAGGCTCGCACTCGCTTCCCCCCGTCCACACATCTCGCTGAATAGGAGAGAGAGAGAGAGAGAGAGAGATGAGAGGAGAGAGAGAGAGAGAGTCTGTTCGTCTACCTTTGAAGGCTTAGGATCGGCAGGGACCAGAGGAGAGGATTCCGTGCCCCGCTCCCACGAAGGGAGAAGTCCAGGAGTGAGAGCTTTTGAGAGAGACGGGAGGTGAAGAGAAGAATCGAGAGAGAGAGAGGCAAGTCCCCTAACCTTTAAACGATGATCAGCAAGATGAATGTTCCTGTTCTCATTCACTGAAAGGAGGCTGCACCTTTCCGGCATTTGTGCATTTCAATCCTCAAACACATCGGGTTCCTGCACGTGCATCAGGACATTCATTGCGAGGATAACCTCTTCAACAGCCACACTCTCACAGGTCAAGATGCTGTCATCGACCTCTCTACCCCTGGATGGTTTGTTCTACAGGGCCAGGGCTGGAGACATTCATTTGAAAGTTTCCCTAACTCTTTAACCTTTCTTTTGATTTATTCGAAAAAAAGCGCGCATCATTAAAAAGTTTAACTTTTATGTAATAGGAAAGTCTCTCTCTCTCTCTCTCTCTCTCTCTCTCGCTCTCTCCTCTCTCTCTCTCTCTCTCTCTCTCAAACACACACACACACCACACACACACCACACCACACACACACACACGCACACACACACACACACACACACAACACACAAACACACACACACATACACACACACACACAAACGCAAACACACACACACTCCTTTCCATGCATTTATTTTATTTTTTCTGGTGCTTTTCTGTTCTGTCTGTCTGTCTGTCTTTTTTCTTTTCTTTCTTTTTTTCTTTTCTTCTTTTCTTTCTTTTTCTATATTCTTTCTTTCCTTCCTTCGTTTCTTTTTTTTCTTTTGTCATCTTCTTTCTTTATTATTTCTTTCTTTTCATTCTTTCTTTCTTTCTGGAGGAAATGAAGTCAGAGCAGAAGAGATATTGCAGTCTTTCACACTGGGTCTTGCAGACATTACGCAGTGTTCCATTCAGAGAGAGAGAGAGAGAGAGAGAGAGAGAGAGAGGAGAGAGAGAGAGAGGAGTGCCCCTGACTTTAAAACGATGATCATCAGCAAGATGAATGTTCCTGTTCTCATTCACTGAAAGGAGGCTGCACCTTTCCGGCATTTGTGCATTTCAATCCTCAACCAAATCGGGTTCCTGCACGTGCATCAGGACATTCACTGCTAGGATAACCTCTTTAGCAGCCACACTCTCTCACAAGTCAAGATGCTGTCATCTAGCTCTCTTACCCTGGATGGTTTGCCTACAGGGCCATGGCTGGAGACATTCATTTGAAAGTTTCCCTAACTGTTTTAACCTTTCTTTTGATTTATTCGAAAAAAAAGCGCATCTTTAAAAAAGTTTGACTTTATGTTATGGAAACTCTCTCTCTCTCTCTCTCTCTCTCTCTCTCTCTCTCTCTCTCTCTCTCTCTCTCTCTCTCTCTCTCCTCTCTCTCTCTCACACACCACACACACACACACACACACACACACACACACACACACACACCACACACACACTCACTCCTTTCCACACATTTCGTTATTTTTTGGTGCGTTTTCTGTCTGTTGGTCTTTCTCTCTTTCTTTTCTTTTCTGTTCTGTTCTTTCTTTTCTTCCTTTCCTTCCTTTCTTTCTTTCTTTTCTTTTCCTGTTCTTCTTCTTTGTTTTCTTTCTTTTCATTCTTTCTTTCTTTCTTTCAGGAGTGAAATGAAGTCAGAGTGGAAGGGATATTGCAGTCTTTCACACTGGGGCTCGCAGACATTACGCAGTGTTACAGTCACCAGCACAGCACTGGAAAGCCCTCTGCTGTATATAAACATGAACTGCTATTTTTAGCGTAGAATTGAACAGCCAGGCACCCTCCATCCAACCATTTCTTCCTCCCCTACATTTGAACATTCCTTGTATCCACCCCTTCCCAAAAGATATTTAAAGGAGGAGCGAGAATAGCTAATCTAACTGAGGCCATGGTTTCTTCTTCTGTAACGGGTTGGGTTTACGAACAGTCTGCAGCGAGCTTGAAAAAGTATTGTGAGAATGCGTTGAGTGTTAGTAACCATGAGACAATATCTTTGTATGAGCAAAACCGAAATTGTTGTCATACAAATTTAAATACGATAGGACTGTACTTCAGTTTGAGGTAAATTTAACTTGAGTCATTCTAATGCATCTCCTTTTTTTTTTCCCTAGTGCTTGAAGACTGTTCTGCTCTCCATTGTTATGAAACCGAAAATTAAGGGACCGAAGAGTCAGAGTGTACTTGCCTCATATGAAGTGAAATAAGAGAATTAACAATTCATGTTACAATTATTTCCAAAAGGGATGGTCCTAACATCTGAACATCAGATTGTTTTTATTTTCTATCAAAATCAATTTCATTGTACTAGGCTTATTTGCATATATATCAATGTCTGTTTATTTATTCCTGTGCTTTTTTTTTTTTAACCTATCCTTTTTCAGCTTTTCTCTATAAATCTCAGCAACGACTATTCGTTGGAGAAAATATTCGACATCCCCACGTTACCCTGAAAGAAAAGACAATTGATTGCAGGAAATGTTCCCACACGCCGCGTTTACCATGAAGAAAAGAAAAGAGACACCAAAGGTGCTAGTGGGATCCTCGGAAATGCTATCGTCAACGGCCCAAGGAAGCCGATGCAGGACTGCCATGGAACAACCGACTTGCCACCGGAAACGGCCAGCCAGCAACGGATCAGGCAATGGCACTTGCGCATGTCCCCAAAAATTAAGAGGGCTTAGGACGGGAAAATCAAGACGAATAGGGGGGCTTTTCCACAAAAAGGCTGAAAACGAGAATAGGCGTGTGGGACCAATAGGTACAGGAGGATGAGGAATCTGTGGGTCAGTTGGCAGCAAATTGATGTTTGCATAATGTGTGTGTGTATGTGTGAGACAGAGAGAGAGAGAGAGAGAGGGAGAGAGAGAGAGAGAGAGAGAGAGCGAGAGAGAGAGAGAGGAGAGAGAGAGAGAGAGAGAGAGTATTTTGAAGGAGCCGATTCTTCACATCGGGGATGGTTGAGGCGAGAATTTCCGACGGAAGAGCATCGACGGAGCGTGACACATCCACGTAGAGGAGAGAGGAGACGAGAGATGATTTCCGGCCTAATGCATCGATGCAGTGCTGTAATGGCCTGCATGCGTGCTGTGTGCCTTTGTTTCCACACTTTTACCCTCCTGTAATAGGGAAGCCGAAGAGAATTCAGCCCAGTGTTCTTCATTCAGGCACTTTCACGTTCTGTAACAACCTATAGCCGCTGTCTCACTCTGCCTCTCTCTCCATCCACCTGGTCTCAGTCTCTCCTCCCCCCCACCCCCCAGTATATCCTCCAATCGTTCACCCCTTTATCGCAACATTCGACTTCGTTCCCTTTATGTAAGTTTCTGTATAGTAAACAAAGAATGACCCTACAAGATCACTGTGCCAGCTTACCCCCCCCCCCCCCCCTCTTCCCACCCCCCACCCCCCCACCCCCCACCCCCCGACCCTCTGTGTGCATGTGTGTCTGTGTTGTTCGTTCGTTCTTTAATTTAACGTCTATCCACCTAACAGTGATCTTAGACAGTATGTAAGTGTGTGTGCATGTGGTTTTTGGGGGGTATGCATGCGAATGGTTGGTGTTGAATTTGGGCGTACGTAGGTATGTATAATGCAATTAGGCCTAGATAAAATAAATAATAATTAAAACAAACAAACAAAACAAACAACAAAACCACCCCCCACACCCCCACCAAAAAAAAAATAAATAAAAACCTCCACATAACTGAATTCAAAACTTCAAAAGAAACACTAATAAGCAACTACCACCAAGAGGGGAAAATAACGTAGACGTTAAAGGTAAGTCCAATTGGGCTCTTAATCAGTCCTTGAACAACTTCCAAAAATGTTTGATTCGTTGGAGATGAAGTCTTCAAAGGCTGATATATCGACGGTTCAGTGTTCAAACAACCATGCAGGTAAGTATGGTTTCATTCTATAGTGTGTCATGTGTGTGTGTGTGTGTGTGTGTGTGTGTGTGTGTGTGGTGTGTGTGTGTGAGTGTGTGCGTGTGTGTGTTGTGTGTGTGTGTGTGTGGTGTGTGTGTGTGTGTGTGTGTCTGTGTGTGTCTGTGTGTGTCCTGTGTGTCTCTGTGTGTTCTTTTTTTTTTTTTTTTTCGGTGTACGCAGGCTGTACTCCGCGCGGACAGTCCCTGTGTAGGCAGGCAATGATTAATCCCATCTACCCAACGAAGGGTGTGAAAATTAGTAGTATGCCCTTTTTTTTTTTCATCCTGCCATCAAGACAGCCATTTCTCTAACTTCGGGGAATGTGTTGTTGTTGCTATTGTTGTTATTCGTGTTGTGTTTGATGATGATGAGATGATGATGATGATGATGATGATGATGATGATGATGATGATGATTGATGATGATGATGATGCTGCTGCTGCTGATGATGATGATGGTGCAAGCGTCCCAGGCCGTCCTTTGCCCAGCCTAGGTGAAGTCACTGTGCCACATGAAAAGCAGAATGGAAGCAAGGTCACATCTACCAGACTGAAAGGTACACCAGTTTAGTCAACAGCTCGTGGAATCTGGTTTTCCAGGCCCATGTTGAGACCCACAGAAATTGAAAGCAAGAGGGAATTGTAGGTTATTATGAGCCAATGGTCGTATGAAATAGCACAGGACTTCACATAGGAAGAGGACTAAGTACATTAATTGCAATGGAAGGGGCAGTTGAAAATCAGTTCCAGTTGGGATCTGGTCAAGAAGGTCCCCAAAAATAAGTTTTTTAAGACCTGAATTTCGAGAGTAAATACAGGTTCCAATAACAATGGGGACAAGACATGCATCATGTTAAAAAAGGGCAACACCCCTGAGGTGCCCACCACCAGTCCAGAATATGATAATTTGAATCCCGATTTGCACCAGATAAACATATGTCCACCATCAGCAGAGTTTCTGGGGAGTCGGAGTTCATGGGCTGAAACACTTCCGAGGTAGGACCTTAGAGGCTCGGGGGTGGGAGTGGGTTTGGGGTTGAGGATTCATCTTGATGATCGGACTATCAGTCAGGTCTCTCTCCCTAGAGTTTTTTCCACTTGGTCCAGAATAACATCACCACTGTTTCTACTCAACAGGGTTTTGATGAAATGTGAACGTATGCTTCTGATCATTTCCATTCTTTCCACAATTTTTATTCTGGAGAAGTGCTGTTTGTCTGTCTGTCTATCTGTCCCTCCTGGCGCCTCTGTCTGTCTGTCTCTATATCTAGCCTGTCTCTCTCTCTCGCTCTCTCTCTCTCATCTCTCTCTCTCTCTCTTGCGCACAACACACACACACACACACACAGACAACACACACCACACACACACACACACGCGGCGCGCGCGCGCGCGCGCGCGCAACAAACATACACATACACATGAGTACATACACACGCACACACCACACGCACGCGCGTGCCGCGCGCACGCACACGCACACACGCACACACACACACACACACAACACACACACACACACACACACACACACACACACACACACACCCACAACACACACACCACACACACACACACACACACACACACACACACACACACACACGCACGCACAGCACACACACGCCTTGTTCTACATACAAGTTTATTGCATTGGGGCACGACCCCAGAACGTATGTTCTAGCTAGGGACGTGCGTTTTGGCAGGCAAACCCCTGGATATATCAACCAACACAAAATGGCCACTACGAAAAATCGCTCTCCAACACCAACAGACCGCTTACTGCACAAACCAACAGAAATGATCAAAACGGTATAATTTCAGGGTGGAGAAATGAGGCTCGATAAACAGGAATTCAGAAACATTCACGCTACCCTGAACAAAAGGGTTACTCTGTATATCTATGTACAATGGCCTGTTCAGGAGAGAGAGAGAGAGAGGAGAGAGAGGCCTGAGAGAGGTGAGAGAGAGAGAGAGAGAGAGAGAGAGACGGAGAGGACGCGAGGCGGAGAGGAGGGTGGAGCGAGGCGAGAGGGGGAGGAGTGTGAGATGTCGTGAGAGAGAGAGAGAGAGAGAAAGAGAGAGAGAGACGAGAGAGGACGAAGGTGAGCGAGAGAGAGAGACGAGGAGAGCGAATTTCATGTTGTTGGTTTATTTGTTTGTTTTCTAGAAATAAATGTGTTGTGAACGATGAAACACTCAGACTGTTTGTTAAGGTCATCAATTATTCTGGTGATACACTTGTGTCGGTTAACATGCACATACATGACAATGGATTACGTACATCTCCCGGAGCCTTATGAAAAAGGTCGTTCAGTGGATAACGTTCATATCAGGTGAAAAGGCGTCTGGTAAGGGTATCATGTAAAACATGGCTGATTATCAGAATCCATTCTTTTTTATTTTTATCAGAATCCAAAATGTTATGATATGCCTTCACACACACATAGATCACCGCATTCAGAAATTACAAAACGTGATATATGTATACAACTGCCAGATGGCCGAGGTTCAATTCACACGATTTTCTCTTGGTTTCGGGTCCATTACGACATGACGTTCTTGTATTTGTGCAGTTTTGTACCAGTCAACATGTAGTAAACAAGACAACACCAAAGTGCTGTTGCGATTTCAGCACACAATGGAAAGAAAAAGGCAAAATGGCGGCACATAAACAAAAACACCATATGCCGTTCGTTATGCTTGACGTTTCAAGCACATTTTTGTACCACCTGTCCCCCCCTCCCCCACCCCAACACAAAGCAAACATATGCATGTAAACAGTGTTCAAAAACTAGTGACAGTTCGATAATAATTATTGTCCCCAGCGAAAAAAAAAAGAAAATCATCATCATCATCAAGTGTGAACCATGCGTGGCAATGATAACAAAAAACATTTCAAGATAATGATGACGATGATGATGATGATTACGATGATAATAGCGTAATTGGCTCCACAAAAAAGACGGCTTGTCAAAGTCATGATAATTTGGGGAAAAAAAAATTCACACACACAATTCCCCAAACGCTATTCATTACGCCACTTATCTCTAAAGATTCATTTCAAAGCTGCAGTAAGATCTTCAGCTAAATCAGTCTGCTCATCATTTGTAGAAATGTTGTCGACATCATCATCATCATCATCATCATCATCATCATCATCATCATCAGTACCATCACCATTGAAATCATCATCATTGTAAACCCTATCATCATTATCATTGCTGTCACGATTGTTAAACATCATGAAGTTCATTATCATATAAAAAGACATGGTGTAGTACTTCAAATAGGACTGTGTTCCAACGGTTAAAGCAATGTGAATCTGGTTTGAAAGTTCATAGTGCTGCTAATGTGAAGGACGATTGCTGAGAAGAAAAGAAAAGCACAGACGACCATGGACATTCCAAGCAGAATGATCCTCTGCAGCACATCACAACAGTAATTCCATTGTAGGTAGGGAGCTGCGAGAGATCTATGGGTATAAAGGACGTGACAGGAAAGATGACACTACTGGGCAATCGGCGAGGGCTGTGGGTAAGACAGCGGGGTGAGATAAAGGGAGGGAGGAAAGGGGGAAAGGAAAGGGGGGGGCGAGGGGGAGGGGGAGGGGGCACAGGGGGTCAGCAGTTCGGAGTGACAGGCTGACAGAGGACCTTGGCAAACGCTTTAGATAGAAACTGATTTAAAATGTTATCATGATGATTCTACGTGAGAGGGTACTTCAGAGAGAGAGAGAGAGAGAGAGGAGGAGAGGTGAGAGAGAGAAGAGAGGAGAGAGAGATTCCATTATTAAAGAAAATATGCCACAAAATACTTTTCTATTACCAGAATTCAAGGCTTCTTCCAAAGCAATAAGAAGGACGAGAGAGAGGAGAGAGTGAGAGAGAGGAGAGAGAGAGCGAGATGGAGGAGAGAGGGAGGAGAGAGAGGGAATAACGAGGGAGGTGAGTACGACGGGAGGATGTTGGGGGTGTAATGGGAGGGAGGGAGGGGGAGAGGAAAGAGTGGGAGAGGAAGAGGGAGAGGAGATGAAGGGTAGGGAGAGATCGTGAAACATCAGGAGTTTAACCAAGCGGATGACCTATCTGAATGAATCTGACATTGTGGGGTGTGATTCAGGTGAAT
>JADBJO010002922.1:177500-180000 GCA_016801955.1 Conus betulinus | reverse complement strand
GCAATTCGGATTTCTGTACATAAAGGCAAAACAGATGCGACAAATCTTCACATTTTTTCCCCTCATGTCTTCATCGATGTACTTTGGAAGGATTAAAACAAGATTCTTTGGTATGTTTACATATAGTGTTGGTACTTTCCGTTATCTGTTTGTTGAGTACAATGTAATTCGACAGAGTGACGTTGCAGTGTATCCGAGTAACGCAGATGCTAGTGAAATAACCTGCAGGCACAGTCATTTTTAATCTTCTAGTGAAGTTCACGCAACATTCTATGATGCTTTGAGTGAAATACAATTTTCCTGCATTCTGAATGGTTTTAACTCGTTATTTAATGCAATTTGTGTGGATGTAGAAAGGAAATCTCCCAGCTTAGCAATGAGTATTTGAAAAGAACTTGTTGTGTTGATGTTGGTGCTCAGAAGACGTTTAACAGCAAATAAACATACCTTTTTTTTTTTTCTACACGAGTATGGTCTTCCATCGGTCCTCAAACATCTGGACCATAGGTTAAAATGATAACCGAACAATTTGACAATCGAATAATCGAAAGAATGGTATTGGGCGATTTTCTCTCAAAAATGTAAAGGAATTCACAGAGAAGCCTTTTGACATTCGATGACAAGTCACGGAATTCGTATGAACATGACAAATCAGCGGAATTTTTTTTTTTATGGAAAATTTAGTTATAATCAATTTTGTTTTCAATTTGGATATAATACTTTTTTTTCTTTTAAAATAATGTATCTTCAAATCCCCAATACAGCACTTTTTTTCCCCCAAGACCATAAGGTCAAGTTACCGTGTTACTAGATACGTAAATAGACTTCAAAGACAAGCATCATTACGAGAGACAACAATCATATCATCCATGAAAATGCGTAATTGGATTTACACTATTGTCATGAGAAAGCGTTGCCTTGTGTTATGTTTTATATGCTGCATGATTTTATCCATGAATCCTTCAGCAAGAAGTAAAATGAAACTGGCCTGCAGCTGTTACCTTGCTTTTAAAGCGCGCGGACACACACACACACACACACACTCACACCACCTCTCTCTCTCTCTCTCTCTCTCTCTCTCTACAACAACGAAAGGTTTGCCTGCTTTCCCTTTAAAAACATGATGCGCACTCTTGACAGTTTTGTATATGCTCTCCCTTGAATTTTTTTCTCTTCTTCGTTGCGCTTGCAGAGACATTTCCTTTCAATGAAATCAAAAGTCTTTTTGAAATCAAGAAAAGCTGTACGACTTTTCGAACACCTGGACAGCAACTTCTGAACCAAGGAAGCAAAGTGAAATTATAATTGGTATTACATCCCCTCCAAAATCGTGCTTACCATTTGCTTAATAAAATATTGTGTTTAACTAAGATACTCGGAGTTTCCATTAATCTCCTATACAAATGGTTCTAGTGTGAGTTAAATATGATTTGTAGTGAAATATTGTATACATTGATCAAAGTATATATACTTTTATGTTATGAACGAATAATTATGTTATAATTAGCTCGATGTTAAAATTATTGTGGAAGTTTTCCGTTTGAGTAATCGTATTTTTCTATTCACATGCGATAAAGACCTATGGTAACCTTCAAAGCTAAAAAAAAAAGTTTGCAATTAACATTTTGGAGCATTTTCTTCTTTGATTAGACTATATCATCATGAGCATAAAGCATTTGCAATTTCTGTGCAAGTGAAAACTCGAATGAATAGAGTTCCGACTTTTTAAAAAATTTAAAACGTCGTCTTTGTACGGTGCCATATGGCTTGCATTAGGCTTAAACTGTCTTTATGCTTCGGAGTGTTAAAATGTAAGATTTTTTATTGAAACAGGTAACAGTTGTTTTTCGGGAAATGACAACAGTTTTCGTACGTCAAATGTCCCGTTCGTTTTCTCTGCGAAATGTTTATATTATATACTCTTTCTTGACAGGAAGTTTCAGATTCAAAAAAAAAAATGTGTATGTTTTAAAGAAACCTTAAAAACTGATCTCAATCAAGACAAGTACATTACCAATTGTAAGCACATTTAAATATAGCCATCGTTTGAATGTCGATTGAGACGAAGGACGTTAGTCGGGTGGAAACGTAACAACCGGGAGACAGGAAACAAGCAACATGTTATACAGATTTAAGAAAACATTCATATATTTGTAAATTACACTTGTGCAAAAATCAGTTAACAATTTTCTCGAAGTATGAGGACAATAGTAAATAAAAAAAAATATGACTGCATTTACAAACATTCAGATTTTTTTCTATGTTACGTTTGCAATTTGGTTTCTGTTTATTTTTCTACCTGTCCATTAAAGTTAAGAGAAGCTGCGCTTTATCTACTGCTACATGGTCTACTATTTTTGATGTTTTGATTGTTCGTTACTTTCAGTTTGCGTTCTCCTTGCCTCAAGAGCTCTGACTGGATAAATACAAATGTGAATCTCTCTCTCTCTCTCTCTCTCTCTCTCTCTCTCTCTCTCTCTCCTCTGCGTGTGTTGTGTGC
>JADBJO010002922.1:165000-172500 GCA_016801955.1 Conus betulinus | reverse complement strand
AGTAATGTTTAGCATATATTATTTTGGATAAAAAATGGAAATATCATTCTCTCTCTCTCTCTCTCTCTCTCTCTCTCTCTCTCTCTCTCCTCTCTCTCTCTCTCTCTCTCTCTCTCTCTCTCTCTCTCTCTCTCCGTATTTACGGCTGCGTATTGATGTATTGTCACTAAGTTTATAATTATAGTCTTGGGTAGTGTATGAACATTTCAAGAAGAAGAAGAAAAGAAAAAAGATGAGGAGGAGGGAGGAAAAAGATTATGACAGCATCTGTCTCTCTCTCTCTCTCTCTCTCTCTCTCTCTCTCTCTCTCTCTCTCTCTCACTCACTCTCACACACTCCACACACACACACACACACACACACACACACACACACACACACACACACACACACACACACACACACACACACACACACACACACACACACACACACACACACGTGTGCGCGTGCGCGCTTGCACACACACACACACGCACACATACACACATCATATAATAATCGTTATGACTATTGACGCTAGGACTTTATTATTGATAATTGATTGTAGTATTGCTCGTTCTTGTCTTGCTTGTAACCACATCATGTAACTGTCAAAAAAAAAAAAAAAAAAAAAAGTTGATATTACTGATGCATTGTAATTGTCTAATTATCATTCTTAGCAGCTTGCTGTATGTTAATATTTTTTTACAAAACTCTCTCTCTCTCTCTCTCTCTCTCTCTCTCTCTCTCTCTCTCTCTCTCTCTCTCTCTCTCTCTCTCTCTCTCTCTCGATCTCTCTCTCTCTCTCTCGATAGGAGGATCGCTTATTCTGTCTGTGTGTGCTGATTTTTTTTTTTTTTTTTTTTTTTTTTTTTTTTTTCTCGTCTTTGAAATTATTTTTTTTTTTTCGTTTGTTGTTGCAATTGCTTTTCCCTTTCGTTTTTTGTTTTTTTTTTTTTTTTTTTTTTTTTTTTTTTTTTTTTTTTTTTTTTTTTTTCCCTTTAAAGTCATATTCGCCTTAAATGTTAGTAGATGAACAACTCATCAATTTTTTTTAATGCATTGTGAAGATATGTGTGTTTGTTATAATTTTTGTAAGTCTTTGCTTAGTAGTCGCTAGTCATGCTTAGTTAGTCCCTTAGTGGGCAAGGGCCGGATGAAAAAAAGTCCAAAGAGGCAATTTGCCCTTTCCCTCCCGTGCGCAGGAAAGAGGAAAGAAATTACTGAAGAGGGTTAGGGATCGGAGAGAGGGGGCCAGGATTAGTATGAGCGCTTAACGATGATCAGGAGTGACTCTACTCCTGCCTCTGAGGTAAAAATGGCATGTGAGAAGCGAGTTGTATACCCACTAACCTCATGAATTGCTAAGGAAAGCCACATTTCATTTCGGAGTCTCTCGGAGTGGAAAATAGCGTGCAGGCAACGAGTTGTAGAGGCCCACTAACCTCAGGAATTGCAAAGGACAGCCACTTTCATTTCGGTTTCTTTCAGTGGTGGAAAAGGACATATGGAAAGCGAATCGTAGACTCACTAACCTCACGATTTGGTACGAAAAGCCACAGTTCCCTCAGAGGGGTGTAAAGGCATCTTGCAAGCATGTTTTAGAGAGATCTGCTTGTCAGTCAGCTTCAACGGAGCAGACATATTACCGAATACAGCAACGTGAAAGTTCTGCCGGACTGCCTTTCTTTCTTTACACAGAGGAAGCCAAGACTTGTGTTAAATGTTGTCATATCGATTGACGTTCATCTTACTGGACGCATTCGTTTTTAGTTTCCTCACTTCGACTGATGATATGAAATTGTTATTGATTCTGTGTTCAGGGGCACATGTTTGACGCTTGGTTATCATTTAGTAACTGTGATAGTGGATGTGAGGATGTTCCGTTTCTTGCTGTAATTCACCACAAATGACGAACTTTTAAACTTTTCCCTCTTTGGTGCAATGCTTGTTTAGATATCTGTACACCTTCGCTTCGTAAGGACTGTCTACCCTGTTAAAACTTAAACACGTGCGATATGAGTCAAGTAGGTAGTTTTACTATATTGTTGGTCTACGATTTGCCCCTTTGTTAAATTGACATAAGGGCAAGTGACAGAAATAAATGTGGCAGACAGCGGCATATGACTATTCAAAAGACGTAGCCGATAGTGATCTGATAAATATCTTCACTGTTCTTGTAATCTATCCCAAAGTTAATCATACAACTGTGGGTGATAAAAACTCTAGACGTACGCATGTTACTGAATACATCCCTCCGATAGTTTGTTTCCCCAAAATTTCCCACTGTTCGAAACTGCTGACCAAAGTAATACATAGCTATAAAGCAATGTAAACACACATATGGATTAAGTAACTGACCACAACATTATGCTAGAAAGTACAGAGTAAACCTTAGGACGTGGCGAAATCAATCTGTTGTCAACTATATAGAAGACAATTCAATGAACTAGTATCCTACTCTCTCCTAGAAGTACCATCTAATCGTTCCATTTTATGTTGAATAGGTAATATGGACGCAGCAGTCACTGCTTCAGAAGTAGTAATTCTACAACTGATATGAATAGTAAAAGGGAGTTGTCATTATCTTCGTTGTCATTGTCATTGATACCACCTTTATCGTCATTGTTATATTCTTGCTCTCCACAGTACACCCAGAACTGTTGCCACACAGTACAGGTCCTTTCACGTACAATGGACACAAAAACATTGTGGCTCTTCCATCGCGGTACAGCATCACTGCCATTGGAACTTGCCAGTACGTCTACGTTGATTTGACAGTTAGTGTACATTTGGAAACAACTTCATTCTCAGATAGCTGATCCAATAGCTGTTGAAAGCGTAATATCTTTCTTCGGTGGTTTACCTTCTAACTTTGGGTTGTGTCACACATTTCTGAGTCCTCACCGAATTACATAATCTTGGGCACTTCCAACACTTAAAAAATCTGTTTCATAGTGATTCAGCAACAAGTCATAAAAATTTAACATAAAATCAGTGTGCGCGCTATGAAATCTTGGCGAAGCGAACTAGCTTACAGAAATATTGATCAAAATAGTATAAAAAAACGATGTGACTCTGAACTGGTTTAGAGAAGCATTGATCAAAATGAAATAACCAGAGGTATTTTGGAACCAGCTAAAAAAAAAAAAAAAAAAAAAAAAAAAAAAAACTGACCAAAATAGAATAAAGGGATGTAACTCTGAAAGGAGCTCTCATCAATGTAAAAGCCCTGACCAAAAGAGAATAAAGGGACGTAACTGCGAAGGAGATTTCATCAGTGCTGATAAATACAACGTAAGAGGAAGTAATTTTTGAATCGACTTATAGAATCATTGACGAAAACAAAATAGAATATGACTATGAGCTAACTTGCAGATGAGTCGATTACAACAGAATGAGAGAAAGTTGCTAACAGTAATGTTAATCAATACAAAATAAGAGAATGTGTCTACGGATCAGTCTATAGAAGATTTACTAAAAATGAGAGACTACCAACGAACCTGAAGTACTGACAGCGGCAATAGGAGAGAGTGCAGCTATGACTGTCAGATGCAAAGGTCAATGCGTGAAGAATGGACACGTTGTCATCAATACCGGTACGCTGGGAACGGATTTCCTGGCATTTCACGAGAAACGCTTAGTAAACTAAAACACTGTATGACTCAGGCTTTGCATGAACAGACTAAAATTATGATAAAGAGGAGCCAAGAACGCGTCTCCCTCCCTCTCTCTCCCTCCGCCCTCCCTCCCTCCCTCCCTCTCTCTCTCTCTCTCTCTCTCTCTCTCTCTCTCTCTGTGTGTGTGTGTGTGTGTGTGTGTGATTAATCATGCTTGCCAATGCACCCTAATATGTATACTAAACTATTCATACGCTCATACACTTAAGAGAAGAACTGGATCTTACACCACAGTAGCACAAGGACCCCTTTAGGCTTATCTGGTTTGAAAATGAACAGATGTGAATGTCTGTGCTGAAACATATGCCTTGAGTACCTTACTCCAAAGTAACACAAAGACCCGTTTGGTTCTCTGTGGTTTGAAAGTGGAACAGGAAGGTTTGAGCTGACACACGTGTCTTGGTAAACGCAAATACTTTCACATTAACTTTCTCCCAATTTTTGGCGTCCAAACAGAAAGACGCACGAAGACATCACCTGTTGTTTCGCTGGTCACCAAAATGACCGTCGGGGTTCAGACACGGGGGGCAAGTTTGATGTTCGTCGATCTATTTTTTTTTTTCATCGAAACTGCTGACGAAGTATGCATCTAAAGTACGTACAGCCAGGTACACAAACTGAAGTCTCAGCTTGTTCCCAGAACGAAGTCAATGCCTGCTACGTTTCCAAACAGCATGTTCATCCGACAAGAAGTAAGTACTGCGCAGTCTTGTCCAGTTGTTTCCGAAGCAAATGACCGTTGTGAAGCAGTGTCTAGATACAAGACCAGTTCGGAGTGTGGTCACGATATTGATTCTGAGAACAGAACCTTGATGTGCACGTTCAATCAGACGTTCGTACAATCAAGACCTGAATGACCAGCGGTCAGTCAGTCAGTGACCAAGGTTTAGGCGTTTGGGTCACTAACTGGTAGACTCAAAGTCACGTGAAATCTACGTGGCCTCCACAGGTGTATAATCATGGACAATTCTTTTCCCCACCGGTCCACGCGCAGACCCAGCGCACTTAGACGTGCGTGTGGTTGACATTGTTAGTGGAGTGAGCCAGGGTTGTGACCGTGGTGGCGGCAGCCCCGTTGCCCTCCTGGCTGCTGGTGATCAACTTCAGTTTCAACCAGCCAGGGCGGTGCCGCGTGCAGAACCCACAGAAGACCGCCACGAACGTGTCGCGGAACTGCTTGGACATGGAGCAGTAGAGCACAAAGTTGACCGAGTTGTTGATCAGCGCCATGACGTCCAGGAGATCTCCCAGCGGGTTGTAGACCACGTCCCGGAAACAGGGGATGAAGATGTTCATGAGGGTGAGGATGCCTTGGGGCAGCTCGGTGATGGTGAACAGCACGACAACAGCCAGGAGCATGCCCGTGGTGCGGTGCTGCTCGCCGTGCTTGTCGGACTCGGCTTTGCGGCCCTGCGACTTGAGGCGCAGACGTTTGCGGTAGGCCTTGTGCATGGCGTGGATGAGCAACACCGTCAGCGTGGTCAGCATGATGCAAGGCACCAGCTTGATCATGATGGCCTGGATCCAGTGTTCAGCTGCAACACACACACACACACACACACACACACACACACACACACACACACACACACACACACACACAAGGGCATGCACACACACACACACACACACACACACACACACACACACACACACACACACACACACACACACACACACACAGGCATGGTTGAAAGAAATCATCTGCATCAGCTATTATCGGCTGGTTTACTTGCCAGCTGGGCTGACAGACAGTTACAAAGCTAAACTGCAAACATTAGCCAACAGCTTGGCTGAAAGACAAACGTGAGCTGTTTGCGGGGCTGCTGAAACAGATAGATATCGGCACAGATATGATATCGGCAAATGATAACCCCACCTTGACAAGGAGCTTAAAGACATTGTTTCCATTTCATCAACAAAACCATCCGTGGCAGGCATTAAGCACACAACAGGCATTAAAACTATCGCTGGCACGCGTGCTACATTGCTGGTGAACTATATTTAAAAGAAAAAAAAAGCGTTATCATTTTCCGCGGAAAGTTTCGCAGATTCCAGACGGGATAGCAATTTGCCAAGTAAGAACCACCATAGACAACAGCGTGGCCGGCACTGAGCGAACCGCGAACTCTGACATATTAGTAACGTCCAAAATATATTGAAAAAAAAAAAAAACACGCGGAAACAGAAGAAAACAGTTATATGAAACGAGGAGAAACTTGAAAAATTTTAAAGTCCGACATCAGTTTCAATATAGGAAAGAAGGAAATACACACTTGAATGGAAAACATCGACACACAGTCATTATCATATTCAAATGAGTGGAAAAAAAAAAGAAAAGACAGGTGAAACTGAAGGAGCAGATCGACATGAATAGAAAAAGAGAAAGGAAAGCAAGGTGCTCCAGGACCTGCATGAAACGAAGGCATTATCGAAAAAAAAAAAAATGCGACATGAATAGTGATTCACTAAATCGAAGAAAAAAGAAATGCGAAAACTTAGAGAACGATTCAGCTTAGACCATAATGCACGAGATAGATAAAAAGGAACAGAAAACTTAGAGAAATGTTCGACGTACAGCGTGATGTAAAACAGAGGAGATATCAAAGAGAAAGCTGGAAGAACAGTTTGATGTACATACTAGTTCAGAAAAACAGATGGAAGAGAGAGAGAGAGAGAGAGAGAGAGAGAGAGAGAGAGAGAGAGAGAGAGAGAGAGAGAGAGAGAGAGACAGAGAGACAGAGACAGAGAGACAGAGAGTCTGAATGTCATGCAGATAAATGTACAAAAGAAATAAAAACGAAGGAGAAATCGAAAACTACAGTTCGGCGTACATAGCTGTATGCAAAAGAAATGAAACAGAAGTAGGAACCGTAAACAACAGTTCGAAGTAGATATCTGTACGGAAAAAAAGATTAAAAAAGAGGAGGAACCTGTAAGAAATTTGACTTATGCAGTAATGTACAAAAGAGATGGAAAAAAGGGAGGAAACTGAAAGAACAACCCGGGTGATAAAACAGGGAAAGAAATGAAACGAAAGAGAAATCTCAAGGAACAGTTCTACACGTTTAGTAAGAAACCAAAGGAATGAAAGAGAAAACAACTGAACAAGATCGAGAAAAGGGGAAAATCTGAAAGAACACTTCGACATAAGCAGCAGTATGATAAAACATAGACAAATAAAGAGCAAAACTGAACGAACAGTTCGAGTATTATACGAAGAGATGAAAAATAGCTGAAAGAATAGTTCGACACACATAGTAAAGAAAGAGATGGCCTAGAGAAAGAGATGAAAAGCCTTAGAAGAAGAAGAAGAAGAAGAAGAGAAGAAGAAGAAGAGATGATGATGATGATGATGATGATGATGATGATGATGAAGAAGAAGAAAAAGAGACGATGATGATGAAGAAGAAGGGGGAAAACTGAAAGACTCCAGTGCCTGAGTCAGCTTATCTTTGTTTATAATCACTCCGACGCAGATAGAACTAATGTTTTCTGTAACGGCTTGAGGTCAGATAAAAGCCACATATTTTCTAACTATGCTCCGGTTTTGTTTTCAGTGCTTGATCAAAAGAAACGTCAGCTTGAGCTGTCGATGACATTTGCGGAGTTTTCACACGAAGCATGCACAGGGTGGTGATAGTTTTTCATCATTTATGAGAAAGTTTATGATGTTTGGTCAGCGTGGAACCCGGCGCATATAACAAATATTTATTTACAAAAAATAGACAGGGAAGAAAAAAAAAAAGAGAACAAGGTTAGTCACTGTCAGATTCTATCCTTATGTTTCCTATCAGTTTTATTTCTTCATTAACCATTATTGATTATGCAAAAGACG